>JAESUZ010003104.1:0-111202 GCA_017311185.1 Proteles cristata cristata
ACTTTGCATCAAAGGATCCATGTCAAGTGGACCTTTTTAGGTAGCATTTGGTGTTCAATGACTCCATCCATCAGATGGAAAGGGTGCATTATGGCAGTATTTCATTTCTGTCTTCCTTCTCCTTCGAAGCCTACAATGTACCCAGGTTGGGAGTGCCTTTCATGTGTAGGGAAAAGAAGAAATGTGCACTGTTCACTGTTCTTCCTCACTTTACAGGATGATGACCTGCTCCCTCTAGGCTCCCCTGCTGACTCATTTCTATTTGGTGACCTGCTACATGCTGGGATTGATCAGATAGGCTTGGCAGAATGCATGCAGTTTTCTACTCTGTACATGGTAATGTGGCTGCATCTATGGACACTAGTCCAGTGGGAGCCTCTTCAGGTGTCTCCTGAGTACATTCACATGATCTGATGGATAACACATTCTCTTTCCTCTTTGTCTACCTACCCCAGGCCTGAAATTGACCACTAATGCCAGTTCCATTTCATGGCAGGCTGCATTTAAGGCTCTTTGAATGAAGCAGAGCAACAGTCACACAGCCAACCCTCTCCAACATGGCACTAGATAGGGGTTTGGCTGAGGCTGTTCCTGAAGTCAACTGGACACAAGCTGGCATGTCCCACAGGACCAGGTCAGACTTCACATGGGATAGTCATAACCTAGGACATTCCCTGTTAAAGTAAGGCTGAGCTCTGTGAAGTGATGGTTGGGGGCATAGGAAGTTTCCAGTGGCCCATACATGCAGGCCAACATGCTGTCACCTGTCGAGCAAGTTTTGGGAGGGAAGATCCACTCTCTACCCTCACTTCACGGTCTCACCAAGGAATTGGGATTGTTTGAACATGCAAAGAAAGGATTTCATCTTCACTTAAATAGATCTGTACTCACAATGACACAAATGCCCTCCACAAACTCATTCCAGCTCAGGAGTTAGAGGTAAAAACAGAATACAGACACCACTTCCTCGAGAAGAATTGGTTCCAAGGATCATGTGGGGAAATTGCCCCTGTTATCTGCTAGGGCTGGAAGAACTGTGGTCCCCATACTGATCAGATTCCAGCATGCAGCAGTGTCCCCACTTCCTCCCTGACATTTGCAGGTGGGGGTCTAAGGGTTAGGGCAGGGACTCCCAGGCAGTGGTTTTGTATATGCCTGTATCATAGTGTTTTGTTTTTTTGGCCAAGGGATCTGGCTGACCATCATAGGTGAGTCTCATCTCCCTCTTTCCCTGCTCTCCTAAATATTTGGGCAATTTTCTGCTATCTTTTTTTCTTCCTGTGTCTTTTCATTCTTTCATCTGGGACCCCAGTCCCTGCAAACCTGATCTCCTTCCCTCCCTATGCAGACTGTCCTGTTTGCTTCCTTGTCATTACATCCCCTCCCCTACTTCATGAGAGGGAGGTGATGGTCAGGGTCACCTAAAAGTTCTTTTATGGGTCTTCCAAGATCATCCTGGGACCCACATGTGTTCTTTTTGTCCACTCTTGTAAGGCTTCCTATTGAAAATCTCTGTCTCTGGGAGTCACTAGGCATTCCCATATAAAAGGGAAGAGAGAGAGAGGGGGCAAGATGGCGGAGAAGTAAGGAGCTCCATACTTGCACTTGCGCCCATACATCACACAGAAAAGATCTGAAGCCATTGGAAACCTTAAAAAACCTGAAAGATTGGGAGAAAAAAGACGCAGAATCCACTGAGAGAGCCTTCTAACGTGAGTGCGAACCGGGGAAGATAAAATCGGGCCGGGATCGGAGGCTCCAGGGTGGGAGGCTATCCCCCTCTACCCTCTCCGGGGGGTGAGAGGGGAAAAGGAGAGAGTCCGAAACAGAAAAACCTCCACTCGGGGTAGGGGGGGAACCTCCACTCGGTGCATAGAAAGACCGTACTTGCCAAATACCTGCACACCAGGTCCCCTCGCGCCAACTGGTCGTGGGGGGGGGGAGGGGCTGAGCACAGAAACTGCTTCTTTGTGCTGTTCCTGGAGGCTAGACTTCAGAGTGGTGGCGCGCCTGCTGCCATTGTAGCTCCCGGGCGGCAGGGGCCCCTGAAAGAGCCGCGCAGACACTGGGCATCCGCGCCCCTGGCTGGCTGGAACTCGAGAGGGAAGGCAAGGAACTAAAAACTGGGAAATTTGCCTTCGTGTTTTGGGTGACGGGCCATTGAGGGACCCGGTTTTCCTCACTCCAGCGGGCTTGGGCTCAGAACACCCTGAGGGCAAGCCCCCGCCCATGCGCACCAACCTGACACAGAGAAGGAAGCAGCAATTCTAACTCTACCCCCAGAGCTCCACGGGGGGCCTGGAATTGCCCGAGGGGGTTGCCTGGGAAGCTGTGTCTAAGGCAATTTCAGCCGGCCGCACGGACGGGGATTTGGAGATTGTAACTGGCCTGGGTTGAAGAGTACAACCAACTTCGGCTGCGCCCCCGGAACAGGGAGTTTACACGCACAAAAAAGGGAGGTGCAACGCTTGGCTCAAGAAGGGACTGGAGCACCATCACTCTCCTCCCCACAACCGCCAAGGCAGAGCTCCCTCCTGAGGCATTGGATCACGCCACGCCCATCCCTGCCTGAAAGGTGTCCTCCTCCCTTTTTTTTTCTTTTTTTTTTTGTTTTTTAGCCTTTTCTTTCTTTCTTTTTCCCTTTTTTACTCTTTCTTTTTTTCTTCTTCTTTCTCTTTTCTCTCTTTTTTCCCCATAACACTAACCTGATTAACTCTGATCGCCAGCTTGCATAAACAATCACGAGTCCATTCTGTAAATGTAAATTCTACACCTACTGATATTTTCAACTATTTCTCTCAGGAGTAATTAGACTGTATAGTTTCTCTGGATAATTCCAGCATCCTTCTCTCACCTATATAACCATATTCTACCCTTTACCTCTTTGAAAAAAGCTTCTTATCCCTTCTGCCTGTTCATTATATTTCCAATTGTGCCCCATCCCACCCTGCCTTCTCTCTCTTTCTCTATGCTCCTCAACCAGCACTACATACACACGGCTATTTAACTGTAGCTGGATAATCCTGGTATATGCTTTAAACCGTTCTTTCTCCATCGGTTTTCTTCTTTTATCCTTTTCTTTTCCCCTTTTTGACCTTTTACGTATTTTATACTCCCTATTATACGCACTCCCTCCTCCGCCTTTTCTCTTAACTTTTTCGTTTTCCCTCAAGCTTTGCATGCTAGTTGAATTAGCCTGTGCGCTTGTGTGCTCCTGCTCCCTGTGTGTTTGTCTGTCTGTTTTCTTTTCCAGAGCTACCTCAAGAAACAAGCTAAAGTACACAAGGTGGAGAGTCCCAAATATCACTATGAATAGAAAAATAAAATAACCAAGGTCCCTACAAGAGAGACCAAGAGATACCATTCAAAAAACACTCTCTGAAAGGATGGGCCCTGGAAAGTCAAAGAGTCTTCTTGGATATAGCAGTGCTCATAGAAACACAGAGCAGAACAGGTTTTTAAAACCAACAAGAGCCGGAAAGCTAACTAAAATGATGAAATGAAAGAGCTCTCCCCCAAAAAACTACAAGAAGAAATGACAGCTAATGAACTGCTCAAAACAGATATCAGCAGCATAACTGAAGAAGATTTTAGAATAATAATGGTAAAATTAATAGCTGGCTTGAAAAAAAAATAGGGGATATCAAAGAAACTATGGCTACAGACAGAATGGAAAATAAAAATAGGCATGAAGAATTTAAAAATGCAATAAATGAGATACATAATAAATTAGAGGACTCCAATGCACGGATTGAAGAGGCAGAAAGGAGAATAAGTGATTTAGAAGACACCATTATAGAAAAACAAGAAGCCGACAAAAAAAGAGACAAGCTGATCCAGGAACAGGAAAGAAGAATTCGAGAGCTCAGCGATTCGATCAAACACAACAATACCCATATCATAGGAATCCCAGAAGAGGAAGAGAGAGGGAAAGGTGCTGAAGGAGTCCTGGAACAAATTATAGCAGCGAACTTCCCCGACCTGGGGAAGGAAGTAAATGTGGAAATATAAGAGGCTCAGAGGACTCCCCTCAGACGTAACTTGAATCGATCTTCTGCATGACATATCATCGTAAAAATGGCAAAATACAAGGACAAAGAGAGAATTTTGAAAGCAGTTAGGGAGAAAAGGGCCCTAACATACAAAGGGAAAACTATCAGAGTGGTGACAGACCTATCTACCTAAACATGACAGGCCAGAAAGGAATGGCAGCAAATCATCATTGTGATGAACAGTAAAAATATGCAGCCAAGAATCCTCTATCCAGCAAGGCTGTCATTCAAAATAGAAGGAGAGATAAAAACCTTTCCAAATAAACAGAAATTGAAAGAATTTGCCACCAATAAGCCACCCCTACAAGAAATCCTGAGGGGGACGCTCTGAAGGAAAGGTTGCAAGGAACAAAGATACCAGAGACACCATCAAAAACATGAACTCTACAAAAGATACAAAGACTCTAAACCCACATTATTTCAATAATAACTCTGAATGTAAATGGGCCGAATGCTTCAATCAAAAGACATAGGGTAGCAGAATGGATAAAAAAACAAAATCCATTTATAAGCTGTCCACAAGAAACTCATTTTACGGGAAGATACCTTCAGATTAAAAGTAAGGGGAGGGAGAAATATATATCATGTACAGGAAATCAAAAGAAAGCCGGAGTAGCAATACTTATATCAGACAAACTGGACTTTAAATTGAAGACAATAACAAGAGATGAAGAAGGGCACTACATAATAATTACAGGGTCCGTCCATCAGGAAGAACTAACAATCATAAATGTCTACGCACCGAATATGGGAGCACCTAAATATCTAAAACAATTAATCACAAACAGAAACAAGCTTATAGATAAGAATGTGCTAATAGCAGGGGACTTTAATACTCTGCTTACAGCAATGGATAGGTCAACCAGACAGAAAATCACTAAAGAAATAATGGACTTGAAAGACACATTGGACCAGATGGATCTGACGGATATATTTAGAACTTTACATCCTGAGGCCAGGGAATTTACTTTCTTCTCAAGTGCGCATGGCACATTCTCCAAGATAGATCACATACTGGGACATAAAGCAGCCTTCAATAAATATAAAAGAATAGAGATCATACCATGCACACTGTCAGATCACAATGCTTTGAAACTTGAAATCAATTACAGGAAGAAGTCTGGAAAACCTCCAAAAACATGGAGGTTAAAGAACACCCTTCTAAAGAATGAATGGGCCAATCAGGCAATTAGAGATGAAATTTAAAAATATATGGAAACAAATGAAAATGAAAACACAACAATTCAAAATCTATGGGATGTGGCAAAGGCAGTCCTAAGAGGAAAGTCCATTGCTCTCCAGGCCTATTTCAAGAGATTAGAAAAAGCGCAAGTCCAAAATCTAACAGCTCACCTAAAGGAACTAGAGGCAGAGCAACAAGAACGTCCTAAACCCAGTAGAAGAAGAGAAATAGTAAAAATTAGAGCAGAAATAAACAACATAGAGACCAAAGAAACAATTGAACAGATCAATGAAACCAAGAGTCGGTTTTTTGAAAAAGTAAACAAAGTTGACAAACCTCTAGCCAGACTTATCAAAAAGAAAAGAGAGAGCACCCAAATAGACAAAATTATGAATGAAAATGGACTTATTATAACAAACCAGTCAGAAATACAAGCAATTATCAGGGAATACTATGAAAAATTATATGCCAACAAATTGGACAACTTAGAAGAAATGGACAAATTCCTAAACACACACTCACTACCAAAATTCACACGGGAAGAAATAGAAAACCTGAACAGATCCATAACGAGTGAAGAAATCGAATCAGTGATCAAAAATCTCCCAACAAATAAGAGCCCTGGACCTGATGGCTTCCCTGGGGAATTCTACCAGACATTTAAATCAGAATTAATCCCAAATCATCTCAAGCTATTCCAAAAAATAGATATCGAAGGAAAACTCCCGGACTCATTTTATGAAGCCAGCATCACTCTGATTCCCAAGCCAGACAGAGATCAAGCAAAAAAAAAAGAGAACTACAGGCCAATATCCTTGATGAATACGGATGCAAAAATTCTCAACAAGATCCTTGCAAATCGAATCCAGTAGCACACAAAAAGAATCATCACCAAGATCAAGTGGGATTCATTCCTGGGTTATAGGGCTGGTTCAACATTCGCAAAACAATCAATGTGATACATCATATCAATAAAAGAAAAGATAAAAACCATATGATCCTGTCAATAGATGCTGAAAAAGCATTTGACAAAATACAGCATCTCTTCTTAATAAAGACTCTCGAGAAAGTTGGGATAGAAGGAACCTACTTAAACATCATCAAAGCCATCTATGAGAAGCCTTCAGCAAACATCATCCTCAATGGGGAAAAACTGAGAGCTTTCCCCCTGAGATCAGGAACACGACAGGGATGTCCACTCTCACCACTGTTGTTTAACATAGTGCTGGAAGTCCTAGCACCAGCCATCAGACACCAAAAGGAAATCAAAGGCATCAGAATTGGCAAAGAGGAAGTCAAACTTTCACTCTTCGCAGATGACATGATACTCTACATAGAAAACCTGACAGACTACACCAGAAGCCTACTAGAACTGATCCAAGAATTCAGCCAAGTTGCAGGGTACAAAATCAACGTACAGAAATCAGTTGCATTTTTATACACCAATGCTGTAGCAACAGAAAGAGAAATCAAGAAACTGATCCCATTCACAATTGCACAAAACACCATAAAATATCTAGGAATAAACCTAACCAAGGATACAAGAGATCTGTATGATGAAAACTATAGAAAACTTATGTAGGAAATTGAAGAAGACACAAAGAAATGGAAAAACATTCCACGCTCATGGATAGGAAGAATAAACAGAGTTAAAATGTCATTACTACCTAAAGCAATCTACACATTCAATGCAATTCCATTCAAAATTGCACCAGCATATTCTCAAAACTAGAACAAACTATCCAAAAATTCATATGGAACCACAAAAGACCCCGAATAGCCAAAGTAATCCTGAAAAATGAAACCAAAACGGGAGGTATCACCATCCCAGACTTTAACCTCTACTACAAAGCTGTCATCAAGACAGTATGGTATTGGCACAAAAACAGACACATAGACCAATGGAACAGAATTGAGAACTCAGAAGTGGACCCAAAAGTATATAGCCAACTGATCTTTGACCAAGCAGGAAAGAATATCCGATGGAAAGAAGACAGCCTTTTTAACAGATGGTGTTGGGAGAACTGGACAGCAACATGCAGAAGAATGAAACTAGATCATTTTCTCACACCACGCACAAAAATAAACTCAAAATGGATAAAGGACCTGAACGTGAGACAGGAAACTATCTACGCCGTAGAGGAGAAAGCAAGAAACAATCTCCTTGAACTCCACCTCAGCAACTTCTTACTTGGCACATCCCCAAAAGCAAGGGAATCAAGAGCAAAAATAAACTGTTGGGACCTCATCAAGATTAAAAGCTTCTGCATAGCCAAGGAAACAACCCAGAAAATTAATAGGCAACCAACAGAATGGGAAAAGATAGTTGCAAATGACATATCAGATAAAGGGTTAATACCCAGAATCTATAAGTAACTCACCAAACTACATGCCCGAAAAACAAAGAACCCAGTGAAGAAATGGGCAGAAGACATGAACAGACACTTCTCCAAAGAGGACATCCAGATGGCCAACAGACACATGAAACGATGCTCAGCATCCCTCCTCATCAGGGAAATACAAATCAAAACCACACTGAGATACCACCTCAAGCCAGTCAGAGTGGAGAAAATGAGCCAATCAGAGAACTCTAGATGCTGGGGAGGATGTGGAGAAACGGGCACCCTCCTACACTGTTGGTGGGAATGTAAACTGGTACAGCCCCTCTGGAAAACAGTGTGGAGGTTCCTAAGGAAACCAAAAATAGGACTCCCCTATGACCCAGCAATAGCACTGCTAGGAATTTACCCAAGGGATACAGAAATGCTGATGCATAGGAGCACATGGACCCAATGTTCATAGCAGCACTCTCCACAATAGCTAAAACATGGAAAGAGCCTAAGTGTCCATCAACAGATGAATGGATCAAGAAGATGTGGTTTATCTATACCATGGAATACTACATGGCAATGAGAAACAATGAAATCTGGCCATGTGTAGCAACATGGATGGACCTTGAGGGTGTTATGCTGAGCGAAATAAGTCAGGCAGCGGACAAATATCATATGTGTGCACATATAGGAGGATTAGGAGGAACTTGACGGAGGAACAAGGGGGAGAAGAAGGGTGGAAATGGTTGGGTAAAGGGAGAGAGGCAAACCTTGAAAGACTCTTGAATGCTGACAAAAACTGAGGACTGACGGATGTGGGGGGGAGGGGGGATGGGCATGGAGGAGGACACTTGTAGGGATGAGCACTGAGCATTATGTGGAAACTAATTTGACAATAAACTATCTGTAAAAAAAAAAAAAGACAGGACATCAGAGGAAAAGGTGCTAGGACCTTCCACCTCCACAGATACAGTCAGGACAACAGCAACAAGACAGGTCTAAGGACCGTCCTGAGTCAGGACACTCAGGCTGCATGGAAACATCCATGCACAGCTTACTACTGCAGGAAAGTGTCCTGGGTACGGAATCCCATGATACAGACACATGACAGGGACAATGACTGACATGCTTGCAGAAATGCTAAGACAAACATATCCCCCCAAATCAATTCACACCCCTCAGAACAGACATAGACCATCCTTACAATTCATTTCCAGGAGTCTAAGGAGAATTGAAGGGTGAAGGCAAGGAATTGGGACACTTGGACTGCAAGCAGGGCCTTAGGGTGAGGGCGGAAATCTGGGGATGGCTCAGGTATATCATTCTGTCTTTGGCTCATCCCAGCTGAAGGGCTGCCTGAAGCACAGTGAGCAAGGCATTAGCCTGGGGACTTGGAGACATAAAGGTGGAAGTGAGGCAAGGGGGTCAAGGAGGTCATCAGAAGAGTATGGCCCCAGGGTACTAGACCCTTATATATCTTGAGGAACAGTAAAGACACCATGATTAGGAAAGGTCTCAGAAGAGTGTTCTGTCAAGACATTCAGGCAGCAGGGGTATATCTCTTCACAACCCACTAAGGGAGGAGGGCTCCATGAGCAGATGCATGCTGTCCTAGTCCCCTGATAGGGACAGATGACAGTGATGTTGACTACCAGCCTTCCAGAAATACTAAACAGACAGACCCCCCCCCAGTAAACTTCACAGAACAGAGAGACCATTCAGAGCAGACATGGCCTAACCTCTAAAGTTAAAATTCACCTAACCTGCAAACTCTCCATCTACAGGACTCCCTGGAATCTATCTCCAGGAACTCTCAATTCTTATCCACACAGAATCCTTGGTCGGGAGGGGAGTGCTACTGGGAGGTGGGCAAGAATGTAATCAATGATGGTGGGAGGGGCTCTTGAGACAAGAAACCTACTTTTCTTTTTTTCTTTTTTCTTTTCTTTTTTTTTTAATGTTTTATTTATTTCTAGGATAGAGAGACAGCATGAGCAGGGGAGGGTCAGATATAGAAGGAGTCACAGACTCTGAAACAGGCTCCAGGCTCTGAGCTGGCAGTTAGCACAGAGCCCGAAGCGGGGCTCGAACCCACGAACCGCGAGATCATGACCTCAGCGAAGTCGGACGCTTAACCGACTAAGCCACCCAGGCGCCCCTTTCTTTTTTCTTTTCTTTTCTTTCTTTCTTTTTCTTTTCTTTTCTTTTTTTTTTACAAATAGTTTATCGTCAAGTTGGAAGAAGCCTACTTTTCAAATGGTAACACAGCCCTGCAACCAGGACAGACTAGCTTTAAGGTAACCCGGTAAGCGACCTGGGGGATATGGCAGTGACACAAACACCTAGGACAGACAGACTCACAAGGTAAGGCAGGTCTCAGAGCTAGTGCCAGCCAGTTCCAGGGGCAGACTGTGTGGATTAGAAGAACATGTGACCTGGGGAGAGTCTGAGGCCATGCAGGGACCCAGACACTACAGAATCTGGCAGTCAGATTCATTGCAACAGAAAGTGAGTGACCCGTTCCGTGGCTGATCTGACCTCAGGGGGCTGGGGCCACTTGATGCCCAAGCCATGGACTGCCGGGAGACACACCGGCCTCTCTGGATGGCAGTCACAGCAAGGAAATGGTAGCGTTTGCACAGCGCCAGCATTGAGAAATGAAAACTGGTATCTTCTGCTACTACTGGTTCATGTTGTGCTGGTATTGACCAGGCCTCACAATATTCCATATCAGACCAATATTCTGAACACAGATACCTCATAACGAAAAACATATTCCCGCCTTTACAAAAGAGACTTTAGATGAAAGCTCTGTGGGTGACTATCAAAAGGCTCTTCCTATGGGCCTTGCAGACCCAAGACTTGCATAATAAAGGGGGTTAAAAAAACAAGAGTTACAATTGAGCCTGGCCCTGAGACAGAGAGCCTATTTTGTGGTTAAGGGCAGAGCACAGTTACTACATATATTTTTGCTAATTGGTGAAGCATGGCAGTCCCTTTCTCAAGGTCTGCATTCCACAAACACCCTCCCTTACACTGGCAACTGGGATGAGGATAGATAAGAGTAGCTAAAACATAAACCCAGGTGGAAAGACTGACACATTTAGGGCCCCCATGTTAGTTTCCACAAATAAACCAATTCAGAAACATTTATCCTCTTGAAAGCCAGACAGAATAACTCCTAGCTTATCTATATACAAGTTAACTTGTATGTTATCCTGTTTTTCACTATGAACATTCTGTTATTTCCTTGGTCAGAATAATTCTGCAATTGATATCATAAAAGGCCTCCCACTGAAAGAAATTCTTTTCTCTGACCTCATGTTGTTGCTGAACTTTTAAATAAAGACACCAAAACCGACAGGACAGAGATGCCTGCCTGGTGATCAGAAAGAATCTCAGGGCTCTCTCACTCTGTCTCTCTCGCTGACACCGTCTATCCTTCAGGAACCACTGGACCTGCCAGAGCCGGCCTCCAGCAATGGACATGACAGAGCTGTTCCCCACATCAGGACTAAGGTAGGAGCTTCAGCCATGGATACCTGGCCTCTGACTTAACACTTCTCCACCGCCCCACAAGTCAGCCCAAGTCAGTGCCATCAGTCATGCTCTTCCCACCCTCCCATGAGGAGCTCAAGGCCAACAAGGCCATCCTGGTGTGGCTCATCAGTGACTTCTACCCCAGCCACTTGACAGTGGCCTGGAAGGCAGATGACACCTCCATTACCTAAGGCGTGGAGACCACCAAGCCCTCCAAACAGAGTAACAACAAGTACACAGCCAGCAGCTACCTGAGCCTGTCACCTGACCAGTGGAAATCTCGCAGCAGATTCACCTGCCAGGTCACTCACAAGGGGAGCATCGTGGAGAAGAATGTGGTCCCCGCAGAGTGCTCTTAAGTGCCTGAGACTCCTACCCACCCAAGGGGATGTGCAGCCATTGAACCTCCAGGAAGGATCATCCTAGCCCTTCTCCCAGCACCCAATCATTGCTCAATAAAATGTCTCTTATTCAGTCAGAAGTCATGCTGTTTAGAGTTAACTTTTTCTGTTCTGAGCTCAACTATCTTTAGGGGAGGAAATCATTCTTTTGTCTCTTGGGATAGAAGCTGACAGAAAGATTGGCTTCCTCATGTTTTCTGAGCCAACTCTCAGCCAAAATTCCCTGAAAATATTCCTCAACAGGAGATACAATCAGCAGAAACAAGAGAAACCATCTACCACAATGTCCGCATACTTCCCTTTTTCTGTGAACCATGTCCACTGCCAATCATAGCTGCCCTCACTGATCTTGGGTCCCCTAGTGACTTCTAGGATAATCCTGAGCTTCTCCCTGTACCTGGCACCACACCATCTACAACTTGCCTCCTCTTGTGATGTTTACTTTTCTCTTCTTATAGACCCCCACTCAATGCCATTATTCCCTGGTTTCCTACTCTATGTGAACATTCCTGATCATACCAGCCTAGGGCCTCCTCCCTTTCTTATGAGAACCCCTGCTCCTACCTCCCCAGGAACAATCACATGTTCCCCCTCCCACCAGCTCTCTGTCATACTTCCTACAGGATGCTCTGCCTGAATGCTGGTCACTCACATCCACACTCCCACTGCTGGCACCTCCACACCTCCACACAACAATGTCTCTTCCTTCCCACTTGCATCCAAGTTCTCTGGGAGACAGACACCAGATATGCTCTGTAGGACCCATCGAGGCCAGACCAACCCATGAACCCATCACTTGTGCTTAGGTGATATGCCTGGGACCTCTATATTGTAAATCAAGGCTCAGATGCTGGGAATGGGCTGCTGACAGGCTTCTCAACTGACTCATCTTATTAGGATATCAGTGCGGGTTCTGATCATAACACACACAAGGACACACACAGGTACCAATGAACAGAAACATACATGCACACACATGATAATCACAGAACCATTGGTTCATTTATAACTTGGCCATGGTGAACATCAGGACGAGCTTGGGTACATATTGCACTGTGTACCGGGATGGGACATGAACAAAGAAAACTCAGTCCCTGCAGAAGCTACCAGTGCCAACTAGTGACAATAGAAGGCCCCACAGATTGTGGTCTAGGCTGGAGTGAGACAAGCAACCTCATGAGCAGGTGGGAGGGAGTTGAGAAACAAAGTGAGAGCAATTCAGGAAAGAAAGCAGGAGTTCAGCTTGTAACTGTGTCACAGACAGAACAATGCCAGACCTGTGTGTCCCCTGTGTGAGCTCTGCAGGTGACATCCCCAGGCCTGGATGCAGGCGATGGCTCTAGATGTAAGAGACCCTCACAAAGTGAAGGTCATGTGTAGGGATACAGTATGTGTCCTGTGTGGCAGGGACACACTGTGCTAGTGATGCTCCTGTACGCGGGGCATGTGTGATTCTCATTCAGTGCAATGGACCAGCACAGATTCCCACACTTCAGCTCAGGGTGAAATTGTTGAACCCAGTGAGTTCCTCCCCACCCATGAGGGACCCACCAGGTCAATCCACCTTACATTCAGCCCACACACCCCTACAGCTTAACAGCTGCCCTCAAGGGACTCAGGACAGGGACCAAACAGTGGCCTTTCTACCTTCCAAAGGAACCAGTCAAAGGCATGGATTCAGGAGCACAGGGCCTAGAGAGGGATCTAAGTGCTGGGGAAAACATAATTCGCCTCCCAATATTTCTCATTCCTGACCCCAAACCTACACAGTTTCCTGTGCTGACAAGGTGGTGGAATATCCAAGACTGCAAAGGGCTCCCAGCTTCATCATCTCTGTGCTGAAACAGCCCTGCTCACCCCTTCCACAATGACATCCTGATAAAGACTGAGGAGAGCACCCAGCACCTTTTTAAGGATGGCATTAGCTGGGAATTCCCATCCCATACTTGAAGAGGGTCTCTCCAAACCCTCCCCATAACTGAGGATGGATGGAATTTGAACCCTCCATGGAACTGAAATTCCAGGTCCCCAGGGGTCACCCCCCACACCCACCCATCTGCCCAAACAGCACCCATGACAAGAAGGCTTGGCTTTGGGTCTTCCATGTAAAAGCTGGTGGGGCTGGGTCAGGGCTGGAAGGGCTGACAAAGGGTTTGTGTTCAAGGCTGTATCACAGTGTCTTACTTTTGGCAGTGGGACCCGTCTGACCATTGTCGGTAAGTCTTCCCCCTTTACCTCATTTTTCAGATTAAGTGTACAATTTCTGGAGATTTTTCTTTGCTTTCTATTATGACCTGAGCTTAGGCTGAAGGTCTGTGGGTTTGTAACTTTTTCCTCTTTTGTCTGCTCCTCATGGCTTCCACCTGTCCATCTTGTCAGATGTGTGGTCAGGGTTACATGGGACCATCTCCTTAAACTCTTCCTGATCTAGACCTAAACTCAGACCTCACTGTGGCTCCAGCTCTTTCCCCATGAGAACCTTCTCTTCTAGACTCAGGGATGTTCACCTCTCACTCAAGGTCTCTGGATTATGAGTCCAAGGAGAATTGAGGGATGAAGAACAAGTGACTGGGAGTCAGGCTCCCAGAGGGACCATGGGATGTGGGAAGATTTCAGGGGATGGCTGAGACACTGAGTTCCATCCTTATGGGGGTCCTAGACAGAGGACTTCCTGAAGCACAGTGAGAAGACCCTTGTCTGGAAACTGGGAGACATGGAGGAGGAAGTGGGACAAGGGGGTCAAGGATTAAGGGAGGGTTTCAGAGGACAACAGAGCCATGGGTGCTAGGAACTTTCACCTCCACAGGGATAGTCAGGACACCAGAAACAAGACAGGTCTCAGTACTGTGACCTAAGGTCAGGACAGTCAGGCAGCAGGGGTACATCCCTTCATGGCCCATCACAACAAAAAAGTGCCATGAGCAGGCATATGGGCTAGAGTCCCCCGAATTGGACAGTTGACAGGGACAGTTACAGGCTCCAGAAACGCTAAGACAGTCAGAGCCCCCGGCATCAATTCACAGAGCAGGGAGATCCCTCAGATCTGACATAGCCTAGCCTCAGAACTTCAAATTCATCTCACCTGCAAAATCTCCATCTACAACACTTCGTGGAATCCAGCTTCAGAAAAGATCTGAAGCCATTGGAAATCTTACAAAACCTGAGAGATTGAGAGAAAAAGGAAGCAGAATCCACTGAGAAAACCTTATAACGTGAGTGCGAACTGGGGAAGATAAAATCAGGCTGGGATCAGAGACTCGAGGGTCAAAGGTGATCCCCCTCTGCAGGGAGTGAGAGGGGAAAAAGAGGGAGTCCGAAACAGAAAAACCTCCGCTTGGGGTAAAACCTCTGCTCGGGGCATAGAGACACTGTGCACGCCAAATACCTGCACACCAGGTCCTCTCGCGCCAACTAGTCCTAGAGGGGCTGAGCACACAGACTGCTTCTTTGTGCTTGCTCCTGGCCAGCTGGACTTTGGGAGTAGCAGCGCCCCTGCCGCCATTGTCCTCCTGGCGGGCCTGGGCCCCAAGAAGAGCAGCGCGCGGACAACGGGCGTCCGCGCTCCTGGGCTGGCTGGAACTCTAGAGGGAAGGCAAAGAGGTAAAAACTGGGAGATTTGCCCGCAAGTTCGTGTTTCAGGTGATGAGACATAGAGGGACCTGGTTTTCATCACTTCAGCGGGCTCGGCGCACCCGGCAGGCAAGCCCCCGCCCATGCTCCCCAGCCCAACCCAGAAAAGGAAGCAGCAATTCTGACTCCACCCCCAGAGCTAGTCAGGGGGCCTGGAATTGCACCGAGGGGATTTCCTGGGAAGTTGTGTCTAAGGCAATTTCAGCGGGGTGCGCAGACTGGGATTTGGAGACTGGGAGTGGCCTGAGTGGAAGAGCGTAACCAACTTTGGCTGTGCCCCCAGTACGCGGAGTTTACATGCCCCAAAAACAGAGGTGCAGCGCTTGGTTCAAGAAGGGACTGGAGCAGCGCCACTCTCCTTCCCACAACCGCCAAGCAGAACTCCCACCAGAACCATTGGATCACACCACCCCCATCCCCGCTTGAGAGCTGCCTTCCTACCATTTTTTTTTCTCTTTTCTCTCTTTTTTCCCCATAACACTGACCTGATTAACTCTGGTCACTGGCTTGCTTAAACAATCACCACGGGTCCATTCTACAGATGTAAATTATACACCTACCGACATTTTCATCTCTTTCTCTCAGGAGTAATTAGACTATATAGTTTCTCCGGATAATACCAGCGTCCTTATCTCACCTATCCAATCATATTCTGCCATTTAGCTCTTTGAAAAAAGCTTTTTATCCCTTCTGCCTGTTCATTCTTTTTCCAATTTTGCCTCATCCCCGCCCTGTCTTCTCTCTCTTTCTCTATGCTCTTCAACCAACACTGCATACGCAAGGCTATTTACCTAGCTGGGAAATCCGGTTATATGCTTTAAACCGTTCTTTATCCATCGGTTTTCTCATTTTTTCCTTTTCTTTTCCGTTTTTTGACATTTTATATATTTTATACTCTCTATTATTTGCCCTCCCTGCTCCGTCCTTTCTTTTAACTTTTTCTTTTTCCCTCTCAGTTTGCATGTTAGTTGAATTAGTCTGTGCATTTGTGTGCTCCTGCTCCCTGTGGGTTTGTCTGTCAGTTTTCTTTTCCAGGGCTATCTCAAGAAACAAGCCAGAGTACACAAGGTGGAGAGTCCCAAATATCACTATGAATAGGAAAATAAAATAACCAAGGTCCCAAAAAGAGAGACCAAGAGAACCATTCAAAAAACACTCTGAAAGGATACTCCTTGGATACAGAAGCACTCATAGGTGCAGAGAGCATAACATGTCTTTAAAACTAACAAGAGCTAGAAAGCTTACTAAAATGAAGAAACAAAAGGGCTCTCCTGCAAAGAAACTCCAAGAAGAAATGACAGCTAATGAACTGCTCAAAACAGATATCAGCAGCATAACTGAACAAGATTTTACAATAATAATGGTAAAATAAATAACTGGGCTTGAAAAAAGCATAGGGGACATCAAAGAAACTATGGCTACAGACAGAATGGAAAATAAAAACAGGCATGAAGGATTAAAAAATGCGATAAATGAGATACATAATAAATTAGAGGCCTCCAATGCACGGATTGAAGAGGCAGAAAGGAGAATAAGTGATTTAGAAGACACCATTATAGAAAAACAAGAAGCTGACAAAAAAAGAGACAAGCTGATCCAGGAACAGGAAAGAAGAATTCGAGAGCTCAGCGACACAGTCAAACGCAACAATATCCGTATCATAGGAATCCCAGAAGAGGAAGAGAGAGGGAAAGGTGCTGAAGGAGTCCTGGAACAAATTATAGCAGAGAACTTCCCCGACCTGGGGAAGGAAGTAAATGTGAAATACAAGAGGCTCAGAGGACTCCCCTCAGACGTAACTTGAATCGATCTTCTGCACGGCATATCATAGTAAAAATGGCAAATTTTAAAGATAAAGAGAGAATTCTGAAAGTAGTAAGGGAGAAAAGGGCCCTAACATACAAAGCGAACCTATCAGAGTGGTGACAGACCTATCTACTGAAAAGTGGCAGGCCAGAAAGGAATGGCAGGAGATCTTCAATGTGATGAACAGTAAAAATATGCAGCCAAGAATCCTCTATCCAGCAAGGTTGTCATTCAAAATAGAAGGAGAGATAAAAACCTATCCAAATAAGCAGAAATTGAAAGAATTTGCCACCACTAAGCCAGCCCTACAAGAAACCCTGAGGGGGACGCTCTGAAGGAAAGGTTGCAAGGAACAAAGATACCAGAGACACCATCAAAAACATGAACTCTACAAAAGATACAAAGACTCTAAACCCACATTATTTCAATAATAACTCTGAATGTAAATGGGCTGAATGCTCCAATCAAAAGATATAGGGTAGCAAAATGGATAAAAAAACAAAATCCATCTATATGCTGTCTACAAGAAACTCATTTTAGACTGGAAGATACCTTCAGATTAAAAGTAAGGGTATCGAGAAATATATATCATGCTACAGGAAATCAAAAGAAAGCCAGAGTAGCTATACTTATATCAGACAAACTGGACTTTAAATTAAAGACGATAACAAGAGATAAAGAAGGGCACTACATAATAATTACAGGGTCCATCCATCAGGAAGAACTAACTATCATAAATGTCTACGCACCGAATATGGGAGCGCCTAAATATCTAAAACAATTAATCACAAACAGAAACAAGCTTATAGATAACAATGTGCTAATAGCAGGGGACTTTAATACTCCGCTTACAGCAATGGATAGGTCAACCAGACGGAAAATCACTAAAGAAATAATGGACTTGAAAGACACATTGGGCCAGATGGATCTGACAGATATATTTAGAACTTTACATCCTGAGGCCAGGGAATTTACTTTCTTCTCAAATGCGCATGGCATATTCTCCAAGATAGATCACATATGGGACCTAAAGCAGCCCTCAATAAATATAAAAGAATCATGATCATACCATGCACACTCTCAGATCATATGCTTTGAAACTTGAAATCAATTACAGGAAGAAGTCTGGAAAACCTCCAAAAACATGGAGGTTAAAGAACACCCTACTAAAGAATGATGGGCTAATCAGGCAATTAGAGATGAAATTTAAAAGTATATGGAAACAAATGAAAATGAAAACACAACAATTCAAAACCTATGGGATGCTGCAAAGTCAGTCCTAAGAGGAAAGTCCATTGCTCTCCAGGCCTATGTCAAGAGATTAGAAAAACCACAAGTCCAAAATCTAATAGCTCACCTAAAGGAATTAGAGGCAGAGCAACAAGAACGCCCTAAACCCAGTAGAAGAAGAGAAATAGTAAAAATTCGAGCAAAAATAAGCAACATAGAGACCAAAGAAACAATTGAACAAATCAATGAAACCAAGAGTTGGTTTTTTGAAAAAATAAACAAAATTGACAAGCCTCTAGCCAGACTTATCAAGAAGAAAAGAGGGAGCACACAAATAGACAAAATTAAGAATGAAAAAGGACTTATTACAACCAACCCCTCAGAAATACAAGCAATTTGGGGCGCCTGGGTGGCTTAGTGGGTTAAGCGTCCAACTTTCCGACTTTTCTTAGGTCATGATCTCGCGGTTTGTGGGTTCGAGTCCCGCGTCGGGCTCTGTGCTGACTGCCAGCTCGGAGCCTGGAGCCTGTTTCAGTCTGTGACCCCCTCTCTCTCTGACCCTCTCCTGCTCACGCTGTCTCTCTCTCCTAGAAATAAGTAAAACATTAAAAAATAAAGAAATACAAGCAATTAGCAGGGTATACTATGAAAAATTATATGCCAACAAATTGGACAACTTAGAAGAAATGGACAAATTCCTAAACATACACTCACTACAAAAATACACACGAGAAGAAATAGGAAACCATAACGAGTGAAGAAATCGAATCAGTTATCAAAAATCTCCCAACAAATAAGAGCCCTGGACCTGATGGCTTCCCTGGGGAATTCTACCAGACATTTAAAACAGAATGAATCCCAATTCTTCTCAAGCTATTCCAAAATACTGAAATCGAAGGAAAAGTCCCGGACTCATTTTATGAAGCCAGCATCACTCTGATTCCCAAGCCAGACAGAGATCCAGCAAAAAAAGAGAACTACAGGCCAAACAAGATCCTTGCAAATCGAATCCAGCAGCATATCAAAAGAATCATCCACCAAGATCAAGTGGGATTCCTTCCTGGGTTACAGGGCTGGTACAACATTCGCAAATCAATCAATATGATACATCACATCAATAAAAGAAAAGATAAAAACCATATGATCCGGTCAATAGATGCTGAAAAAGCATTTGACAAAATACAGCATCTCTTCTTAATAAAGACTCTTGAGAAAGTCGGGATAGAAGGAACCTACTTAAACATCATAAAAGCCATATGAGAAGCCTTCAGCAAACATCATCCTCAATGGGGAAAAACTGAGAGCTTTCCCCCTGAGATCAGGAACACGACAGGGATGTCCACTCTCACCACTGTTGTTTAACATAGTGCTGGAAGTCCTAGCATCAGCCATCAGACAACAAAAGGTAATCCAAGGGATCAGAATTGGCAAAGAGGAAGTCAAACTTTCACTCTTCGCAGATGACATGATACTCTACATCGAAAACCCGACAGACTCCACCAGAAGCCTACTAGAACTGATCCAAGAATTCAGCCAAGTTGCAGGGTACAAATCAACGTACAGAAATCGATTGCATTTTTATACACCAACAATGAAGCAACAGAAAGAGAAATCAAGAAACTGATCCCATTCACAATTGCACAAAAAACCATAACATACCTAGGAATAAACCTAACCAAGGATACAAGAGATCTGTATAATGAAAACTATCAAAAACTAATGAAGGAAATTGAAGACGACAAAAACAAATTCCATGCTCATCGATAGGAAGAATAAATATAGTTAAGATGTCATTACTACCCAAATCTATCTACACATTCAATGCAATTCCAATCAAAATTGCACCAGCATACTTCTCAAAACTTGAACAAACTATCCTCACATCTGTATGGAACCACAAAAGACCCCAAATAGCCAAAGTAATACTGAAAAATAAAACCAAAATGGGAGGTATCACCATTCCAGACTTTAGCCTCTACTACAAAACTGTCATCATCAAATCAGCATGGTATTGGCACAAAAACAGACACATAGACCAATGGAACAGAATTGAGAACTCAGATTTGGACCCAAAGTATACAGCCAACTAATCTTTGACAAAGCAGGAAAGAGAATCCAATGGGAGAAAAGACAACCTCTTAAACAGATGGTGTTGGGAGAACTGGACAGCTACATGCAGAAGAATGAAACTAGATCACTTTCTCACACCATTCACAAAAATAAACTCAAAATGGACAAAGGACCTGAACGTGAGACAGGAAACTATCTTCGCCGTAGAGGAGAAAGCAAGAAACAATCTTCTTGAACTCCACCGCAGCACCTTCTTACTTGACACATCCCCAAAAGCAAAGGAATCAAGAGCAAAAATAAACTAATGGGACCTCATCAAGATTGAAAGCTTCTGCACAGCAAAGGAAACAACCCAGAAAACTAATAGGCAACTAACGGAATGGGAAAAGATAGTTGCAAATGACATATCAGATAAAGGGTTAATATCCAAAATCTATAAGGAACTGACCAAACTCCACACCCAAAAAACAAACAACCCAGTTAAGAAATGGGCAGAAGATATGAACAGACACTTCTCCAAAGAGGACATCCAGTTGGCCAACAGACAGATGAAACGATGCTCAGCATCCCTCCTCATCAGGGAAATACAAATCAAAACCACACTGAGATATCACCTCACGCCAGTCAGAGTGGCTAAAATGAGCAAATCAGAGAACTCTAGATGCTGGCGAGGATGTGGAGAAACGGGCACCCTCCTACACTGTTGGTGGGAATGTAAACTGGTACAGCCCCTCTGGAAAACAGTGTGGAGGTTCCTCAGGAAACTAACAATAGAACTCCCCTATGACCTAGCAATAGCACTGCTAGGAATTTACCCAAGGGATACAGAAATGCTGATGCATAGGAGCACATGGACCCCAATGTTCATAGCAGCACTCTCCACAATAGCTAAAACATGGAAAGAGCCTAAGTGTTCATCAACGGATGAATGTATCAAGAAGATGTGGTTTATCTATACCACGGAATACTACATGGCAATGAGAAACAATGAAATCTGGCCATGTGTAGGAACATGGATGAACCTTGAGGGTGTTATGCTAAGTGAAATAAGTAAGGCAGAGAAGGACAAATATCATATGTTTGCACTTATAGGAGGATTAGGAGGAACTTAACGGAGGACCATGGGGGAGAAGAAGGGGGGAAATGGTGGGGGAAAGGGAGAGAGGCAAACCATGAGAGACTCTTGAATGCTGTCAAAAACTGAAGACTGATGGAAGTGGTGGGAAGGGGGAGATGGGCATGAAGGAGGGCACTTGTGGAGATGAGCACTGGGTGTTATATGGAAACCAATTTGACAATAAACTATTTGTAAAAAAAATAAAAATTTAAAAAAAGAAAGTGAAAAGAAAGAAAAAATCTCTAGAGGCAAAAAAAAAACCCACAATAAAAAAACAAACAGAAAACAAAACAAACAAACAAACAAAAACAAATGGTAACACAGCCCTGCAACCAAGATAGATCAGGTATAGGCTAACTGGGTAAGTGACTTGGGTTTATGGCAGTAAGACCAACCTCCATGGGCAGACATATTCACAAGGGAAGGCAGGTCTCAGGGCTAGTGCCAGCCAGTTCCAGGGGAGGACTGTATAGATTAGGAGGACATGTGACCTGGAGAGAGTCTGAGGCCATGGAGGGACCCAGACACTACAGAATCAGGAAGTCAGATTGATTCCAACAGAAGATGAGTGACCCTACCCATGGCTGATCTGACTTCAGGGAGCTGGGGACACTTGAGGCCCAAGCATGGACATGACAGACCTTTGCCCACATCAGGACTAAGGTAAGAGCTTCAGCCATGGATACCTGAATTCTGACTTACCGCCTCTCCCTGCCCCACAGGTCAGCCCAAGTCCACCCCTTCAGTCATGCTGTTTTCGCCCTCCCCTGAGGAGCTCAGTGCCAACAAGTCCACCCTGGTGTGCCTCATCCTCATTTTTTTTTTTTATGAGGGGCAGTTTTACTCTCAGACAGAATTGCCAGAGAATATTCCAGAAGTGGAGATACAAACAGCAGAATGAAGATAGACCATCCTCTGCCATTTTTGCTTACATTTTTGCATGGACCACATCAGCCACCAGTTATACAGAAGCCCACTGCTCTTGGCTCCCTATGAACTCCTATAATAATGTCTGAACTCCTCCCTGGACCTGGGTCCTCATTGTCTGGTATTAGTCCCCTTCCTGAGATGTTCCACCCTCCCTCTGTGAATGCCCTCACTCGACGCAATGTTTTCTTGGTTTCCTACATCATATGGACATTCCCCATGGTCACAGACTAGAACGTCCTCCCTTCCTTATTGGCCCCCCACTCCTGCCTCCCCAGGGACATTGTCCTGTGTCCTTCCCATAGACATCTCTGCCATACTCACTACAGGACCCTCAGTTCTTGGACCCTGGTCACTCAATCCCACACTTACATTGGGGCCTCTCCATCCACATGTAGCACGAATGCCCAGTTATATTCAAGGCCCTGCAAGGCAGGGACCCTTAGAGTCTATCCACTGCTGATGCCGTCAGAAGCACTAAACTAAAATGCCCTTGGATGGTGACTGAGGCCATGAGTTCAATGATTAGACTACATTCTGGATTGTACTTTGGGCAACTTTGAACTGTGATGTGACTCACCACTCTTAAATATTGTAAATGAGCCCTGAGAACCAAGAAGTCTGCTATGCTAGGAGCTAGTTCAGGATGGCAAGTCTAAGCCTCTTGTCACACAGACAGGCTGAACACGCACACACACATGATAAATTCTCATGCACACACCAGGACACAGGCACACCTGCTACTGCACACATGGCCATGTTAGGGATGTTTCTAGGAAATGTGGTGGCATCCAGAACCCTCCATAGGCCTCAGCTCTGCAGAGGGCACAGGCCCCATGATGTCTGTGTTGGAAACTGTACTTTTCTGATCTTTCAGGTAACATTCTCCAAGCAAGCTGAGTCACACACAGAGCTCCTTCCAGGAGCTACCTGGGTTATGATATGCCACTCAGAGATTCCTTCCTATCCTTCCATGGTGGGGGCTGGGAGGAAGCTCACCCCATGAGGAAGGGAATGTGCATTAAGGAGGAGGGCCCCTTCTCAAGCTCCCGTGGGCCAGGCCTAGACGCCACAAAGAGATGGCTGGATTTTGAGCCTCTCAAGCAGCTGCAGATGAGCCCAGGTTTGGTGGGGAGTGGCATGGTGCCAGGGCTGACAGAAGGTTTCTGTTCGAGGTTGTATCACTATGCTATGTGTTCACCACACTAGGTGAGTCTCCCCCATTCTCTCTCTTTGGGGAACAGATTCAACTTTGAGAACATTTTTCTTTCCTTTCTATCCTGAGTGTGGCTGGGGTCTGAATCACTCTGGCATTCTGGAACCTTCATGTTTTTTTATGGCCACCCCACCCTCTGTAGCCTATTCCTGCTCTGAACCACCTGGTGGGGACAGAGTGGACCACGTCCAGTGACCTCTTCTTGCCCTTCTTCACTATGACTCAGAGCTCTCTTTCCAGATGACCATCTCCTCCAGCCTCTAGGGTAGGAGTCCTCATTTGTCTTTATGGGATATTTTTATTCTTATCCAGAATATCCCAGAGAATGTTTCAGAATAGAAGATAGGCCAGCAGGACAAGATTACGCACCTTCTGGACCTTCTCTATTATTTATCATTCTTGTCCAACCATGTCCACCCCCAGTGGTATTGGGATCCACTGCCCATGGTTCCCCAGGGCCTCTTTGTTATTGCCTAAGCTCCTCCCTGGAATACTGGTGTCTCACAGTCTGGGACTGTTGGCAAGAAACTCCTCCTTGGAAGGGAGGAGAACCCGAAGGACAGAAACCCTATTGAATACAGACAGACCAAGCCAAACAGATAGAAGCCCTATATGAAGATACTAAGGATAGTTACCTGGGGGGAGGTCTCAAACAGACTGACACTGTAAAACAGATGGATTTCCCAAGGAGATATAAGGTCTCAAGGTTGATGCCAACCAGGACCAGAGGCGCACAGGGGTGGGATGGTAGTTATGAGGATGGGTGAACCTGCAGAGAGACTGAAGCCAAAGACAGGGTACCAGAACTCCCTTGATTCAGGCACTGGGATTTCCCTACAGACATGGGGGCGTCTTTCCAGGCCTCATGCCCATCATCCCTAGCCCTGCCCCCTACACTCAATCAGCTCTCAATACAATGTCCTTTTGCCAATCAGAAATTATCCTCTCTGCTCATTCTTTTTTGGTCTCATATTTAATTTGCAACTTTCCAGGATCCCCAAGGTGAGGTATGTGTGATCCTTGGCACCCAATGGGAAAGTAACCTGCAGGGAAAGGCTCACAGTCTCCCTGGGGCATCTCCCAGGAAACTGGCCAGGACATGAGGAGTTTGGTCACTAGAACCTCAGCTCCTCTGTCTCCTCCTTCCCCTATTCCTCCTCCAGCACACAGCTGTGCCCATTCCCTGTTACCTCCCTGGTCAGATCTGGCCATGCGCTGACCTCCAGATAAACCCTCCTCCTTGACCTTGTGGGGACCTTCTACACCCCCAGTATCCTCTCTTTCCTCTGGCCTGGACCCCCTCTGCTCTAGGTCCTTGCCCCCTGTACGCCTTCCTTCCCCTCTGCCCATCTCAGCTCCTGCCTACTTTTACCCACTCCCTGTCACTCTCTCAGGCTGGACCATCAATACAGTCCAGGACATTCCAGTAGTTTGGCTTCATAGGCTCCTAAATCTTGGGACCACTCTGATTCCTCACCCAATGGAAGATTCAGAGATGTAAGAGGAATAGGAGGAAGCTAGGAAAAAAACTCTTGCAAAATACCTGTCCCAAGGTTAAGGTATTTGCCAAAATGAGCTCTGAGCTCCCCAGGAATCAAAGCAAGGAGGGAAATAAGTGCCCCCTAATTTCTCTGAGAATAAACACACCCTTTGCTGGAGGGAAATTGGTGTCTTAATGCTGAGGCCCAGCATCTTGTACCATAATAAAAAGTGAAGACATGTTTTACCCAAGGCCTCATCATTGATGGGAATCAGGTCTGGCACACACATAACTACCTGGCAGCCTCAGGATATGGCAATGACCATGAGGAGGCTATTGCTGCATCTGCGTAGGGAGCCTTCTGTCTCCTTTACCACCAGGTCACCATCACTGGGTGGTGTAGGAGTGCTTACAGAGTTGCAGTCCCTGATTTGCCCCATGTGGCCCAGCCAGGCAAGCTCCTGCCCCTGGATCCAGAATGGATCCTTGGCACAAAGTCACAGCTCCTGCACTCACTGCATGTCTAAGCCCATTCCCACTCTGCTTGATGGCCCCCTAGGTATTCCGGGGCCTATGAGCCATTCCCCAATTCGTGCTCCAACTCTGCCAAAGAAAGATGGAGTACTACCTCAGGTGTGTGGCTCAGAAAATCTTCTTTCTTTCCCCATCTTCTGGGGAGGGAGGTGAAGAATCATTTATTCAGAACTATCTCCATTCAATCCTGGATGTTACTGGGAAAACCAGAGTCCATCTGGGAACTTCCTTGGTGGCACTGTGGGGCTCTAGGGGTATGGAGTTTTGGCTGCTTTCTGACAATGAGGGTGGTGAAAGGACCAAGCCCCAGCATGCTCACCCCTTCCAGCTGGATCCCTGGGCTCCCACTCCTCCCCTGAACTACAAAAGGCTACAGGGGGATGGGCCAGTTATGTCATTGTGGGCAGGGTCCACACTGAGGGTCCTGGGAATATCTGTCCCTTGGCTCCTTGAATTCATTTCCTAAGGCTGCTGTCACAAATCACTGCAAACTGAGTGCCTGAAAACAAAACACATTTATTCTCTTATAAGTCTGAAAGTCAGGTGTCTGAAATGGGTCTCAAAGGCAGAAATCCAGGTATCACAGAGCCACTCCTTCTGGAGCTCAAGACTCCTCTGGATCCATGAATTCTTGGGCTTTTGACCCCCTCCTTCCCTCCTGTCAAAGCTTCAGTGGCATCTTCAAGTCTCTGCCCCTGTCTGTCTGACCTCTGCTTCCACTGTCACATCTCTCTTTCTCTCTCTCTGACCCTTCCACCTTCACTTCCCTTGGAAAGACCCTACCTGGGCCCATCCACATAATTCAGAATCATCCCCCCACCTCAAGGTTTTTAATTCTGTCACATCTGCAAAATCCCTGATACCAGGTAAAGGAACGGGTTCTGGGGGTTAGGACATGGACACCTTTGGGGGCCTTATTCAGATTGTTACAGCAAATACTCGGGACCCAGGAAGAGACAAGCCACACACACTCAGGGAATCAGAAAAGACTGTTTGTTGCACGCTGGAGCCTGCCCAGTGGAGTCACCTCCAAAGGCTGAGCCCTGAACCTTGGTATCAGCCTCCTTTTATGGCTGGGATGGTAGGGGGTTGAGAGACAAAAGAAAAAGGGGAGGGGGCCCTTATCAGTGGTGCTATCCGGCAGTTGGTGGGCACAGGAGGCAAAAAAGATTACAGAAGCCAGAAAGTATGCAAGTATCCAGCCTCCAGCATCTGGCTGGCCCCTTTTACCATGTTTTTACTAGCTTTGCTTCCCAAGCTGACCACAACTTTTATTGCCCAGTTTTCTAGGGGTCTGGGAACATTCTCCCATGTTCCTCTCCCTCCCTGCATCCTGCCCAGTCTGGGCCACTACTGGGGCCTCCTTGGCCCAGGCTGTCTTCCTGGCCTCTATAGCCCCTTCTCCTCCTAGGGTCACAGAAAAAGGACTTTGATTTTAGCTACGGCTTTGAGGCATTTCTTCCAGTTGGTCCCCAGGTAAGTGCTCTCTAGGCCTTACTTGTCAGTCCTCAAACTGCCCTTGGAAGGAGATGCTATAATGATCTTTGTCCTATGGCTGGAGACACCACATCCCAGAGACCGAGTAACCTGCATGAACACCACAGCACCACCTTAATCTATATCTCAGCTCCCAACTCTGGGTCCCAAGCCACACTAACACCCTGCCAACCCCAGCCAGGCCCTCCTGACTTGTCCAGCTTTCTCCCTGAAGACCTCTGAGTACACCCTGGACTCAGGTCCCTGCCACAGGACCCATGGCCTAAAGGGACAGTTGTAGGGGCCGACAGGGATCAAAGGAGATGGGGCCTCGGGTTAGAGTGTCTACGTTACTCATGCCTCTTTACCTTCCTCTGGGTCAAAAATCTGGGTCAAGGCACTCAGGGGAGGACCCAAAGGTCTGGAGACCCTACCTCAGTCTCTGGGAGGTAAGGGTCACAATACGGCTCACCCATGGCTGCCACAACACTGGGAGACTCAGCCCCTGACAGCTGGCTCCTCTAGCTCAATCCCCCCAACGCCCTTGTCCCAGCTGCTTCCCCTCAGGATCCAGGGACTCTCAGTAACACCTTCAGTCAGGGGGATGATCTCCTCAGGGGAAAGCACATAAAATTCTCTGAATGAGAATCCAGAGAAAGGGGGTCCAGTGCCAAGCACAGCCACTGCTTCAAGGCTGGTTGTCAAATGGCACCATTGACTCAAGTGAAATTCTCCATATAGCACATACCCAAACAGGTGAGGACATCAGCCTGCTTTCCCACTCTGTTCTTGGCTCCCCCCACCTCAGTTTACTTCCTGATGAGAACATTCTGGCTCTCTCATTTCCTCCAGGATTATGTCTGCTGGTCTGAGATGTCATCAAAGCTCCAGGGGAAGGTACAGAAGGGTATCCAGCAGAGGGGACTTGATTTTTGGAACCTTCAGGCCCCAGGATGTACAGATACCCATCTGAGTATCTGAGTGAGACAGTGGGGTGTGGCAGGGCCAGAGGATGATTGGCCTCTGGGACCCAACTCCCAAAAACTCTCCCACCCAAGTCTCCTCAATGAAATCTCAGTGACACTCATTTCCCTAAGGTCACTGTAAATGCATGCCACTCCAATTCCCTTCCCCTGGCCCTGCCTGGTCTGGGTGTAGTGGTAACAGCCAGCAGTAAGGGCTGCCTAAGGGACCCAACTCTATCTCTATCAGAGAGCAGTTTCTCAGGCCCAGCACCAGATTTCAGGCCTCGATGTCTCAAATGTGAGGAGATACCATCCCTCCCAAGATGGCCATGAAGGGACCATTGGGGGAAGAAGTGACCCAGAAGTAATGAAATGCCTGGACTCAGGGGTGGCCCATCTGTAACCTGAGAGAATCCAGAGAATTCAATTTCCTAATAAGAAAATAATGGGACATCCTTGTGTGAGCCCATCCTCTAACAGACTGTGTGGGAAACCCCCCATAAAGCTGGGTCACCAGGCAGTCCATCAGGGCCTCTGACCTCCTTCAGTAATTGGGCATCCCCAGTGGCTTCCAAGGTACTCTGTCACTCCAGAGTAGATCTTCTGGTGCCCCGGGCTACCCCTCCAGGCATCCCTTCACCCAAGCACACTCTGACCCTCCAGGTTGGCACATCCAGGCCAATTCACCTTCCAGTCACCTTCTCCTCTCCCTGGCCATAAACCCACACTTTCTCCCACCCGAGAACTCATCTTGGATGCCACCTTCTCTCCTGTTGCTACCTACCTCTTACTTGCCCCTTACAGCATGACGCTAGGAACTCCGGGGCTCCGTGTCCCCCTTTACCTTGTCTCAAACTAGCTGGTCTCCCTGTCACCCAACCTCTCCCTTGTATTTTCCAAGATCAAGGGCCCTCAAGTTCCCTAATCCAACCGTCTCCTCACTGTCTTCCCCTCTGCCAACCTCTAGGTGGACTTGAGAACTGCACACCATTCTCCCTTGAATTCCTCAGGTCCCCAAGGTCCCTCTCCTGAGCCCTCTTTTCTATTCTCTGTACTCTTCCACCCACTTTGTTCTGGTATTGCCCCTCAGGTTCACAGGGCTGGCCCCATCAGCCACTCCTTCTTTTTCTTATTATAAGTCATAAACTGGACCTAAAAAAGGCTTGTTTTTTTACTGGCCCTATTTCCCAGCCTGGCCCTGGTCTCCACAACCCAACCTGGATGTTGACCTCACTCCTGACGGTGGTGCCCTGCCCCAGCAGAGCCCACCAGCCTGAGTCAGCTTGATGGGGGTGGGGATTCCAGGTGGGGGCCACACCTCCTTCAGTCCCACAGATGCTTGACTGGGTGCTGGGCCAACATCACTGGGCCCTTCTATGACTGCTGCCCAGCAGTAGGGTTGTCCCCTGCTCTGCCACAGTTGTTTTCTCACAGGCCATATGGACAGTGACCCCTAGCTGAGCACTGCTTCTGATGTCTGACATGTGATTCCCAGATGCCCACCCCCCCCACCCCTAACACACCCAGGCAGGTGCTAATACCCCACACACATTAGGGATGAAGAGGCAGAGGTTCCCAGAGCTGGTCATGGCCACACAGAGGAGAGATACCTGACCCAAGGTCACCAGACTTCCCTACATACCAGACAGGAAGCTGTGCCTGCCTGATTCTAGCTGGTATTCAGGGATCCCCAACATGAGGCCACTGTCCTACAAGAGAAGGCTGTCTGTGTCAGACCAGGAAAAGATGCTGAGCACACAGAACCCCACAACCTCCAGAAATCAGGGACATCCTTAAGGGTCTGTAGAACCTGAGTTCTTCATTCTATATTGACTGAGTGTGGGTAGTAAGCAGGCAGGCAGGAAGGGAATCAGGGGAAGACTCTCTGAATCCACAAAGCAAAGCAGGGGTGGATGTTGTATACCTATTTCACAGACAAGAGAATTGGGGCTCTGGTAGTGTGGGGAGGGGCACTGCTAGGCTCACACAGTGAGTTGCTGTTGACCTGTTCCCCAGGATCTTTCCACAGCAGCTCATCCCAACATGACATGTCATTCATTCATTCACATACTTATTCATTCAACAACCCTCAGTAAGCACTGCCGTGGGGCAGAGCTGGGTGCAAGAGAAGAAGACCACGTGCCCCAGGAGAGCTCATGTGCTGTGAGGAGACTGCTGTGGAGATTACTTCTGACAGTCACCCTCATCCTCCCCAGATCATCTCCCAGCCAAGGGAGCATCTGATGCAACAGATGCTGCTCACTTAAAACTTGAACCAACAGAAACATCAGTAGGACGCCTCCAGCTGCCATCACAGTCCCTCATGGATCCTTGGAGTCCCTGTTAGAGCTGTCATAACCCCTCACAAAATAGAGAAGAGTAACAGGTCTGAGGAAGAGGGCTTGGCCTGGCCCTGCCCTGTGATCTTGAGTAGTCCCCTCCCTTCTAGGCCTCATGCCCGATACAGGCCTGGGCTGAAAGACAGGACTGAGTCAGATGGAGAAAGGAAGGAGGTTGTGGCTTCCTTCTCAGATCAAAACCAGAGCCCAGAATAGCCTCAGGCAAGGGAGGGCAGAGGGATGCTGGGGGGAGGGGAAGAATAGTTGCAGCTCTGGGGCCTGAAGGGTGAGGAGAAGGAGGTGACAGCTCTGGGTCCTGGGGGAGGAGAGGCAAGTGAGGGAGGTGTCAGCTCTGGTTGCTGGGGGAGGGGAGGGAAGTGAGGGACGTGTCAGCTCTGGGTCCTGGGGGGGAGGGGAGGGAGGTGTCTGCACTGGGCCCTAGGGGAAACCCAGGGTTCCTACTGAGCTGAGCTGAATGACTCTCCGATCTGACCAGCCCAGCTCTGTGAGGCCTGCACAGGCATGGAGACAGTGCTACCCAGCCAAGCCTACACAGGGGGACACCCTCATCCTTCACCCCCACAGTATTCACTGAGCCTGGCAGCACTGAGAATGGCACTGACCCCACATGTGTCTTCTGGGGATATGGGCATCAAGAATACCCACGTCCCAACACAAAGATCCAAACCTAGGTTTCCAGCCACCGGGAAAATACAGTTTCCAGGGGTGTCGAACAGTCAACTGCCCATTGTAATGGTTTAGTGACATGACACAGCACAATGACAACCCACATCTCAGAGTGGACTCTCCTTTAACCTCTCTCCCTCCCTACATATGAGCCTCTTCTCTAGGGTCTCTGTGGCCTCAGCACAGGTTCTACATCTTCCTGTATGATCACACATCTAACCTCTTCTGTGTGGTTCCTGAACAGGATTGTGGGAGGACAGAGGCCAGCCGGCTGCACGCACAGGGAGCATCTCCAACTAGCCTCCGCAGAGCTAGCCAAGCCTTTCCTGAACACACTGCAATGCAGAGTCCCCAGAGGCACTTCGCACAAGACACCTTTGTGAGGACTTTCCAACGTGACGTTGGGGGAACCTCTGCCCCTATTCAGATACCTTGAGAAATTGCAGATGGTCTCAGATGTCACGGAGGGTAGTGGGGTTGGCGCAGGGCCAGATTTTCTAAAAACCCAGTTGATCACTTGGGAACACAGCAAACCTAATTCTATTTGGGCAGGAACCCCACAAGTGAAAGTCACCCCCAGAACAGAATATCTGGGCCCAAAAGGGAGTATTGGAGCAGGGATTTGTGTCTTGGACATTACCAGTTCAGTCCTTTGTCCTGGTGTAGTTATTAACAGCCCTCCTTCCGCTCCCAGAAATGTCTCAATTTAGATGATAAATTTTTTTTTGAGAGAGACAGACAGACGGAGACAGAGAGAGGTGAGAGAAAAGGAATGAGCAGAGAAGGGACAGAGAGAGGGAGTGAAAGAGAATCCCAAGCAGGTCTGAGCTGTCAGGGCAGACACAGGGCTCAAACTCATGAATTCATGACCTGAGCTGAAATCAAGACTCAGGCACTTAGCTGACTGAGCTACCCAGATGCCCCTAGATGATAAGTTTTGATAATCTGAGCTCCTGTTTGTTGAATGAATGATGCTCTTTATAATGAGTTATAAGTGGGGGGGGGAGGGCAGAAGGCCAGCCATGAGGCCCTGCAGTCAGCTGTATCAGACATTATACAGCACCATCAAGTGCTCTATGGGTCCAGCCTTGACAGAGGCACCACTATGGGATCTGCAGCTGCCAGGATGGCCTTAGCAGGGGCCACCCCTGGTGGTCACCATGGGTTTCCTGGTCTCTGTGAGCCCCTCCCAGAGCCCTTGGGTATGAGCTCACACCAGCCCAGCCCATGAGAGACCAGGGTGTGTCGCTGACTTTATTTCCCACCTAATGGCAGTGTAAGTCGTGTGGAGACCAACAAGGGACAGGTCCTCTGGCAGCTCTTGGCTCCAGTAGGTATCAAAGAGAATATCTTGGGGAAATCAGAACAGGGACCAGTGGTGGGACTGGGTGACTTTTGTGGTCAGTATCATAGAGACAGGATCATCAGAAGCCCCTGTGTTCTCTCTGGAGACAGAGTAGCTGATGGTCATCGTGACCCACCAGGGCACCCCTTTGTGGTCACGTTCTCTTCCTGTGGCCACATCAACACCCTTAACTTTGCCCTAGGTCCCTCCTGCTTTTCAGTGTCCAGACCAGAGACATTTCATGTTAAGGCTAACAGCCACTGAGTGTCCACTGAGCATCCACTGTTGCCTGTGCTTTGCTGATCCAGAGCCTAGACCAGGCATGCACCCTCACTAGGTCAGTCAGTTCCTGCCCATCCAGTGCCCAGCCTTCATTTGGAGGTGTTGGGGTCTTCTAACCTCAGAAGAGAAGGGAAATTGGCCAGACCCAGCCTGGCTGCCAGCAGAACACAAAAAGGCTGTCATGAGCCAGGCAGTCGAGAGCAGCTCTCTGAGGGAAGGGATGCTGGGCTCAGGGCTGCAGGGCAGAGCAGGCTGGAGAAGGTGGGACTCCACACCAGCCAGGGAAACCCCATTCTCAAGTGTGACTGTTGGACAGGAGCTCCAACTCAGTTCCATTGTGGACCAAGACACAGCACGGATGAGGCCTCTGATCCAGAACAAAGTCACCTGGTCAGCATCTCTTCCCTAGATGCCTAATATGTGCAGGAACCACAGTGGACGCAAGGCAGACACAGTCTTATTTGGAGTACTCACATTTGGGGGTGATAGAAATAAGCCTAACAGATAAGTGAATCATGTCATACAGAAGATAGAATTTGTGCCACGGAGAAAATAAAGTTGCGTGAAGGAGACAGAGAGCATCTGGCCAGAGTCTTACACCCAAGCAGCTAGAGGAGGTTAGGGGACCAGGAGGAGCCCGGACTCAGAGCCAGATCCCTGTAGCTGGAATTGGCTGCTTGGGACCTGCTGCCCCTCTGTACAGCCTGGTTGATAATAATGGAAACTCCCCCTCTCGAGGGAAGGGATGGACAATCAGATGGAAAAATGGATGTTTTGCTTGTCTCTGTGGTTTATTGTTCCTGTCATCATCGTTGGGCCGTTCCAACCCCAGGCAGCACCCTGAGGGCCTAGCAGCTTCACCCCCATGCAGCTGGCCTGGTGAAACCAAGAATCCCTGATGCCCAAAATAGCTGGGGAAACCCAAACTGGCCTCAGCCCCAGTCGTAGATGCCTCCTCCCCAGAGTAGGGATGGGGTCCACCTGCAGAAGATTCCACAAGCCCAGCTGGAGAAGGGTCCTGCATCCCAGCATCAAGGCTGCCCAAGCCCTTGTGCCCAGGCCTGAGCAGGACAGGGTTTGACATCACAGTCAACAGTCAGGAGCAGTATTCCATTCCATCTCAACCCTGCCCCATTCTCTGGATGTCCCATGAACCTTCCTAAGTGCCACACATGGAGCTACAGCTCACTGTGGGAGATAGCCAGACTCTTGTTGCTCAGAGGAACCCTGAGTGGGCATGGTGGCCGGGGCTAGACATAGGACACTGGATCACACCATACCTGCTGCTCCCAGACCTAGAACTCTGGGGACTGGGTCAAGTAGAGGGAAGGGGAAGAGAAATGTAGACCTTAACAGTCACTGCCCTGGATAGCCTAGAAGCACATTGTCCCTCAAAAGGCTTCATGGGTCCTTCTCCAGTGGTCAGGATGTCAGATCAGCCAGTCACATATCTCTTTGTCCATACACCCATCTGTTTGTCTGTCCATCTATTCATCATCTATCCACCCATCCATCCATGAAACCTCCCTGAGGCTTTCTGGGGGTCTGGCCTGTGAGGGGCTCTCAGCTGCCCATGTTTCAGGAAAGGTGGAACTGGCCTAGCCAAGTTCAAAGTGAGACCTGGAATGTACTTGCTTCACTTTTGAAAGAGGGGTTTCAAGTACCATTCACTGCCTAATCTGGCCCTGTACTGGGTGCTAGGTCTAGTCACTAAGAGCAAAGGTATGACAGACAGGCCAGCATGGTGAGGCCTTAGCTCTCTTCCCAGTGGGTAGCCAAACTCCCCGAGCTCCCTCCCACCCCCTATTATAGACTTTCTTGATTTACCCTCCAGGCTGACTTTTCCCTCTTTCCTCTCTTCCCTATCCTTCTCCAATCAGAGATATTCCCAGATCCCCAGGGCTCTGAGGTCTTGATAGCAGTGGGGAATGGGAACCCAGGACCCAGCCATATTTGCCTAAATTCACATTTACCTGGGTTTACACGCAAAGATGGAAAATCCATTCCACCAGCTCATTCTTGGGGGGTACCACCAGTAATTCCCCTAGCCCAGAGAATCCAAGAGCCAGGCTTTGGCCAGAACACCACATCACCTGACAAAGGAGATGTAAAGTGTCCCATGAACAGGCCTGGGACCAGTGCCCCTGTTGATGAGCCTGGGAGAGTGTTGGCCCTCACCCCAGCCATGGTCAATCAACTCATCAACCACTGTTCACTCACATCACTCCCACCCCCATCTGTCCCACAATAGGCCCATACATGCCTGGCCCAGGTCAGGTCCTGGGGGTGAAGCTAGGATGATGGACACTCAGCCCTGCTCAGCCCAGAGCTCACATTGTAGATGAGATCCTCCTCCCCAACAAACATTGGTGGAGAAGACAAGGAGTGGGGGATTCTGGGGGTCCTGCACAGTAGAAAAATGGGGTCTGGTGGTGGCAGCAGCAACTTTGAAAACCTCACATCAGGGCCTAGGAGGTGGAACTCCCAGAGCTGAAAGGACAGAGGTAAGGAGGATATCCTGGGGAGTCAGCATGACCAAAGGCACAGAGAGGGACTGCAGTGCCCCTCAGCTGGTGCTCTCAGTCTCCAATGAAGCACCTGAACCTCTCAACCTTGAAGATCTCAAACTCCTGTCTCACCACCCTGCCCACCACCCTGAAAACTCTTGCATTCTGTGTCACATAGTTGAGCCCTGCCCTGGGAAGCAAAGAGAATCTGACATAGACAGTGACCATCAGGCAGAGGACAGGGAGCATACAGAGGATGCCGGGAGGCAGGCCAGGGCTGGGTGGAGAGGGGCATACAGGAGTTCTCTGGGATGGATGGGTCATCAATGCCTCAAGCAAGGGCATGAACTCACATGCTGAACCCAGCCAGCAGACTAGAGTGTCCAGAGCCCTGAAGCCTAGAAGAGGCAGGGTTCTGAAGACCTCAGCACTGACTAGATCTTTGATTCCAAAAGGAATCAATCCCTGAGACCCTATTGAGTGGCCTGTTGTCTCTGTACCATTTACAAAACATAGGGACATGAGGTATTCAGCTGAGCCACTCAGGGATTCTGTAAGACTGACAGCCGGAATCATCATCCCACTTCACAGGTAGGAAAAGTAAGGCTCAAAATGCTTAACATCCCAGAGTGATCCAGGGCCAGCTCTTACATGTCACAGCTCTCAGCGTCTCATCTGATGGGTAGAGAAACTGAGGCCAGCAGAGAACAGGGCATGCCTGAGTTCACATAGGGGTGTTCTGTATAGAGTTGCCCTCTGCCAGCCACCAGACATGGTCACATGAGATGACCTCCCTCTATCATTCTGCAGCCCCAACTCTCTTTCAGAGATGTAGAAAAGAGGCTCAAAAGTAGATGTCAGGCAGATCCTAAGCTACAGACCCCTCTGACAGTTCCTCTGCCCCACTGCTGAGAGGAGAGAGGACCAGCAGGCTAAAGATCTCAGGAAGACTCTGTAGTAGGAGGCCAGACCCCAGGGCTCCCCACCCACACACAACCGTTCTCTACCCTTGACCTTGGGTGATTTGTGTCTCCTCAGTTTCCTCATCTATACAAGGAGGTAAGTAGTCTCTCTGCCACAGGATGGGTATGGGGATTTAAGATGATGCCGGTAATGTGTCTAACCCATGGTTACCCTCACCAGTCCCCACTTATTACTGTCATCTCTTAGGGTCTTGCCCAGGGTATGCTGCTGACATGCTGTGTGACCCTGGGCAAGTCCCTTCCCCTCTCTGGGCCCCAACCTTCCTGTCTGCTCAAGCAGAACTGGGTGAGAAGCTCCAAAAGCCAGAACCTATAAGAAAACTAGGATTCTGGATGAAGAGGTTGTACTGGGAGGCCCTGGACCTGCAGGGGCAATGAAGTCCAAGGTGGGAGGTAGGTTGGGGAGGGGATCCAGGCGAGAGAGGCAGAGTGGTGGCTCTGCCAGCAGCTGGCCACTGCTGGGAATCCCCAGGCTAAAGTTAACTCCGTGTTGGCTGAAACCAGAACTCAGGGGTAACCAAAAGAGAGGAGTAAGGGGAAGAGAAACCCAGCCTGCAGCCAGCAGGGCGTGGGATGTGTGACAAACAAGGCCAGGTGTGGCCAGGGACTATGACAGGGGTAGTTTCAAGGCTATAGCCGGATGTTTGTGCAGCTCCCAGGTGGGGGTAGCAGAGCCCTCCCCCAACCCACCTCCTTTGGAGCCCTGGCTGGCTGTGGTGCTGCCCCCTGGCTGCTTCCCCAAGCTCAGCCCTGAGTCCTGGAGAGCCCAGCTTCAAGGGATCTAAGAACCAGCCAATGGTGGTCATCCATTGCCAGTAGGGCCCCAAGGAGAGGATGACCAAGGTCAACAGAGGGAATCAGCACAGGATTCCTCACCTCACAGAACACCAGCCTCACATCCTCCCAGCAGAAGAATGGACGGATGACAGGACCAGTGGGCAAGCACAAACAGCCTGACTTCCCAAGACCCCATGATTCCAAGGGGACTCAGAGAGACACAGTCCAGCCTTTCTGGAGGAAATTCATACTCTGTCCATAGACTGTTAATACACTTCCCCTTGTCCCTGAGTTCTGCTGGTAGAAATTCATCACCATCACAGCACACCCTATAGCAGCTTTCTAACAGCCATACATTCATCCAGCCAAATAAGCCTCAGCTCTAAATAGCCTTAGATAAGTGCTGTGGACCAATTCAACAGTAGGGGATGGTGGCACATAGGCAGCTGACAAGAGAAGTTCTCATCTGAGACCATCCTTGTGAAAAGGACATACATACAGTCATATTCAGAGAAAAGTCTAGAAGCATACACAACAAAATACTAACTGGAGTCATCTCTGGTAGTGAGACCAGACGTTTGCTTTATTTTCCTCTCCATTCTTTTCTGTATTTTCTGATTTCAAAGAAAAATGTGTTACTTTTATTTTTTAATAATGTATTTATTTACTTAGAGAGAAGAAGGGGCAGAGAGAAAGGAGGGATAGAGAACCCCAAGTAGCTCCTGCTGTCAGTGCAGAGCCCAACATGGGGCTTGATCTCACAACTATGAGATTATGATCCGAGCCAAAATCAAGAATTGGACGCTCAGCCAAATGAGCCACCCAGGCACCCCAAATTGTGTTACTTTTATAATCAGAAAACAAAACAAGAAATTGATTTAAGATCAACTATCCTCTAAAAATGGTGTATTGGAAGATTTGAACAGCATCTGAAGTCTTGAATATGATGTTATCCCAGATAGGTCACAAGACATGATGTGACACACGTGAACATGTATCTTTGTCTCTCTATCCGTAATTACATCCATACCTGTATCTGTGAGCTGGGGCTACCTGTGGCTGAAACTTTAGATAAGGTTGGTTTTCATTTTGCACACTGGACTTTTCTGGTTTCTCTACAGTGATTATACATTTATTGTATAATTATAAAAAATGGGGTTTTTCTCACTTAAGGAAACATATTTATTTCAACACTTTACATCCAGCAAATATTTCTCGCTCACCCACTATGCCCATGACCTGCCAGGTGTAGGGTTTGTGATAACATTAATGGAGAGATAGAGAACTGTGCCTCTTAGGCAATGGTACAACAGGAGACATGTATATGGAAAGGTCATTACAGTACTAATATGGACTTCTTCCCCTAAATCTCAGGTCCTGTCTACATCCACAAGACTCTGTTCTAGCTACGGCTCCACACAGAGGCAGGAAGCAGAAGGGAAGTTGCTGAGCCACAAATAAAAGAAAGAAGGTATTCTGGGAGTGGTGAATGCATACCTAGCAGCAGGAATTTGGCAAGGAAGGTTAGAAGAAAGCAATTCCTTTTAAATCAGTTGAAAACAGAAGCAAACAAGAATTTAAGCAATTTCCACAAAGAGTAATAAAAAGCTTCCTATACACAAAGCAGATTAGTGTCGGGCAAGGTTAGTCCAGAACTGGCAGATGTGAAGGAAGGAAGCACCCTCTGAAGCAGACAAGAATAAACTTTGAGAATCTTCCTCAGTTCCTTGGACAGGAAGAATTATATAGTACGCATAGGTTGGAAGACCTAGGTTGACAAACTTCTCTGCCACACAGATGACAAGGTACCTTGGCAATCACTCCTTCTCCCCATGTTCTGATCTAGTCAGTATTGATCATATTAGTTGCTACCTCCTATGTCCATTATGCAGAATGCATGAGAAATGGGCATAAATCCCTTCCCAGTATTCCTGGTTTAATGAATCATAGAAACAGGTTAGAAATTGTTACTGGAGTCTCACTCTACAGTACCTATACTTTGCTAATTCTCTTCTAATATTAGTAACACAGTAACTTGTATATATGTCATTTCTTACATTTACAAAATCTCTAAAGAAACTCTACATTGAAAGTCACTGCCAATGAGAAACAATGAAATCTGGCCATGTGTAGCAACATGGATGGACCTTGAGGGTGTTATGCTGAGTGAAATAAGTCAGGCAGAGAAGGACAAATATCATATGTCTGCACGTATAGGAGGATCAGGAGGAACTTGACAGAGGAACAAAGGGGAGAAGAAGGGGAGAAATGGTGGGGGAAAGGGAGAGAGGCAAACCATGAGAGACTCTTGAATGCTGACAAAAACTGAGGACTGATGGATGTGGGGGGAGGAGGGGATGGGCATGGAGGAGGACACTTGTGGGGATGAGCACTGGGTGTTATGTGGAAACTAATTTGACAATAAACTATTTGTAAAAAAAGAAAGAAAGAAAGAAAGAAAGAAAGAAAGAAAGAAAGAAAGAAAGAAAGAAAGAAAGAAAGAAAGTCACTTCCACCTATCTCTTCTATAAGTAACACGAGAACAGATAACAACAGAACAACTATGCCTCGGTTGTTCACTCCTCACTTTCTCCACAAGTTTTTAGCCCGATTCAGTGAGTCAGGTGCTGTGACCTAGAGCCCAAAAGAATAGAAATTCAACAGCTACCACTCCAGTCTTCTTGCTTCCTGCCTTAGCTGCCCTTTTCAGGACCCTCACTGACAAAAAGAAAGATGTGGCTCCTTCCAAGTATGCAGACTGTTCATCTTACTCCCAGCTCAGGGCCAGGAAACTACAAGGCTCTCAATACACAATTTGAATGAGAGGAGAAGGAAGGAAGAGATGGAAGTGTGTACACATGATGATTGATGATGAATGGGTGGATGGATAAATGATGGATAGGTAGATTAGTAAGTGTATTGATGGGTTCATGGGCAGGTTAGTTTGGGATGGGTGAATGGGTCGACAGATAGGTAGGTGGATAGATCCTAACCATGAGAAACACAGAACCTTGACCTCTGGAAGCTCTGTGCACAGTGACTGAACCCAACACTTGGGTTCTGATGCTGATGCTGACTTGAGTGTGACCTTGGGGCCATCACCATCTTAATGTCCTTAAGTCTTGTCCCCTTACAGGCAACAAGGATGTCGGTCAGTACCTGCACCAACCACCTCACCAGCTCAGCTACTGGGAAGTCAACTGAAAGGACAGGCAGGCATGAAGATGCTTTCAGAACTCCACAGAGTTTCCCAGCTGCACTCTTGGTGTGGAAGGACCTTACAGGTCATTGAGCTGACTCCTTGCCAGAGGTTGGATCATAGCTTATGAGAAGAGCTTGAGCTTGGAGCCTGGAGTCTGGAGCCCAGACAAACCTGGGTTATAGTCCTGGCTCCACCACTCTTCAAGTGCATGACCTTAAATAGGTGACTATCTTCTCTGTGTCCTCCTCTGTGATGTGCGGGTAATGATAGTGACACCCATCCCTTGGGGATGTGTGAGGATTCAGGAGAATAATTCTGGAAAGCTCTCAGCACAGCACCTGGCAGGGCTAAAATAATGGACCTGCGATCTGCTGTCTGGAGTCACAAAAAAGAGGCTCAACTGCCTCCTCCCCATAGTAGGATGCCCTGGAGGCCTGAGATGTTCTAGAATGTCTAACTCAGGAGTTCACAAAACCCTGAAATGTATCTGTATAAATGCACATTGTGGGGAGAGGTCCAGTGCTTTGTGCCTGGAGGTTAACCACATTGATCTAATTTAGGACCCTCATTTAGGAAACTGAGGCCAGAAGCTCACCCAAGAACAGTTGGTGGATCAGGGGATAGCAAAGCACATAGGGATTCTGTTGACTGTGAGAACTTCCCTGCCCAGAAGCAGGGCCCTGCCTTAGAGCACAGGCCTGAAAGAGTGTCACTGTCACCTAAAGCAGCATGCACTAGGCAGAGGCTCCCAGGTTTGGGGGGGATGATAGGGATAGACACAGCGGGGACCACCATTTGGATGGAGCAGTGAATTGTGGGAGGATTTCAATTTTCTTTTTAAATTTGTCTCTCAAAATTTTTCTACTCTCAGAATAACATTAAAGTTGAGGGAGAATGAGGTAGTGGCTGGTGGAAAAACAACTCGGCCCACTCCCCAGAGGCCTGCAGTTCTACTTCAGGAGCTTGTGTTAAAAAAAATAAACAACCAGAGTTCAAAACAAAAGGAGTTGATCAAACATGAGTGTGACGTGGTGCTGGCCAGAGGACATGGAAGGGATAATCCAGGAAGGAGATTGCTGAGCCTGGAAGAGATTTCACTCCTATGTCAGGGCCATCCTAGCAGAGAGATTGGGGTACCTCTGGGGGCTCCAGACTCCAGGCCCATGTGGACACAACAGGAAGTAGATGCACTACGGGGACACAGGTGTCAGCTCAGCCTAAGGAAGGATCATCTTTTTTGTTTTCTAAGTTCCTCTCAAAATAGAGTTTATTGGTCTTGGTCTTTAGTTTTAAAAATAATAACTGCTTACTGTAAACAACTTAAAAAGCAAAAAAAAAAAAAAAAAAGCATCCCTCGTACTTCACCCAGTGGAGCCAATGCTACTATTTTGATGTATATTTTAATCCTATCTTAATTGTAAACTGTAACAATCATAAAATAAATGAAATACATCTGTCAGTTTAAATAGTAATAAAAAGAGTGGTAACAGTTGTACAACATTGTGAATGTACTAGATGACCGAATTGTTCATTATTAAATGGTGAACTCAACATGATGTGAACTTTCCATTAATTAGCCCCAGTCTCTGAAAGTGATCAGGACCTCAGGAGCCTTTGTGTTAGCTGTCTCTACACTTTTTTCAGTAGTTTTATGTCCTATGGGTGCCCTTGAACCAACTATTTTTCAGTTTTGCCTGTTTTTGAACTTCTTATAGATTCAGTGAGACTGCATGTGTTTTCTTTCTCTCTCTCAACACCGCGTCTTTGATATCCATGCATGGATATCCATCCATGCATGCTGACGAGGTTCTTTTTCATTGCGGGCGTGGAGAGGTCATCACCAGGCTTTCTGCCCTCTCCTGGATGACAATGGGCAGGTCTGCCCTCAGAGCCAGCCCACCAACACCTCTGGAGCCTCAACTGAGGGTTGTTCTGGGGCTCTATCATCATTCAACCCATTGGAGTTTGTTTGTTTGCTTGTTTTTAATGTTTTCACTTATTTCTGAGAAAGAGAGAGAGAGAATGAGTAGGGGAGAGTCAGAGAAAGAGGGAGACTCAGAATCCAAAACAAGCTCCAGGCTCTGAGCTAGCTGTCAGCACAAAGCCCAATGCGGAGTTCAAACCCACTAACCATGAGATCATGACCTGAGTCGAAGTCAGACGCTCAACCAACTAAACCACCCAGGTGTCCCTGCAACCCATTGTTTTGATTTGTTTTGTTTTTTAAAATGGAGTCAGCTTAGTTTTTTTCTGATTCCAAAAAGGAATGCAAACATTCCTTTAAAGTAAAACAGAAGAAAAGTATAAAGAGTTGCCAGCACAGTCTGGAGACTGTGGTGGTCATATCTAGTGTATGTCTTTCCAGATTTTACTTTGCATTTCACATAGACAACAAATAGATGATAGATGATAGGCAGACAAATGGAGAGCTTTTTCTTTCTTCACTGAACAACACACCCACACAGGGGCAGGTAAAACTGGGTGTGCATCACACTTGTGCATCACACTTGTGAATGTGCAGCTCTAACACACTCAGAAGCTTGTCCCAGGACCCATCAAGTACCACAGTTTGCACAGGACACAGCCAATGCCCCTGACCTCCACCCTCATGAACATGTTCCACCAATGACTTCTGGTTGACCATTGCCACATTGATCAAAGGTTATGCCTGTCTAAGGCTCTGGAAGCATGTTACAGACTGACTTCCAGAAAGGCACCACCCACCCCTCAGAGCCCTGAAGGCCCCCTGGAACCTAAGGAAGGGACAACATGGGCATAGACGGACAGCCACCTGAGGACACTGACCTCCTACCTGTCCCACCCTGACTGCTGCTGTGCTCTGAGACAGGGGGCAGAGAGGGGCTCCAAGGTTTCTCCCCAGCTCCTGGGGGCACCCACTACAGGGTGGCCCCTCCTCAGGAGGTCTCAGACCCCTCTCCCCAATGGTTGCTCTGTGTCTCCTTGGCAGCACTGAGCTCCAGGTGGGAGAAGGCTCAGGGCTGTGAGCTTGGCCTCTAGCTACTCTGGGGGTGCTGGTGTGGTATGAGGGCTATGAATGGGGTCTGTGGGCCAGGATCTGTGGGGTCTGCACATGTGGGGCTGTGGGAAGGCACAAGAGACCTGCTGCTGGTCCCCACAGTCAGGGCCCTGGGAGGGATTTGGTCTCCTCTGCCTCATAGCCTCTCAGTTTTTGAGGCCAGAGACTCGTCTGGCTTTCCTGGGGCAGCTGCCCTTGATGTGAAGGTTGGAAGGGAGACCCCCAGCCCCAATATCTCCAGAAGCACAGCCTGGGGCTCCCACCCTGGGAGGTGTCTCAAAACCTGGGCTGTCAGGTGCATCAGGGGCCCCAGGAACCCCAGGAACCAGAGAGAAGGTTGAGGGGTTTCACTGGGGAAAAGCAGGGACCTTAAAGACTGGGCTCTACCCATTCAGCTTTCACAGGAGAAACTGTGGCCTACAGGGGGCAAAGAGCTTGTCAGGGTAACATTGTGAGCTGCGGCACCAGATTCAAGGCTAGTGATCTCTCCCACATGTCCACTCTCTGCTGGGCTCCAGACTCATGACCTACACCCTGAGACTCACCATCAACTACTCTGGACTGAACATCCCTCAGGGTCTGTAGTCAAGTCCAGAAAGTCAGGATTCTCCAGTCCAGGCCTCCCAGCCTCATTCTCCTCACTGGTCAACAGGCCCTAGTCTGGCTTGGCTCATGCAAACCCAGGTCCTGCCTACCTTCCTCTGAGCCTACAGAGCTGAAGCACATTCAAGACTGAGCATCACAGCCCAGTCCCTCAGCTTCTCACTCAAGATTCCACCAGCCAAGGTCCAGGCTCAGGGGCAATGCGCACAGGGAGCCTGTGTGATCTTTCTATAAGTAGGTCTCAGTCCCACCTTGAGCAGACAGCATACAAAGGGGCCATGGGAGTGGTGTCTGGTGCTTATTTGTTGTAAACATGAAGGATGCACAGTGTCTCAGAGAAAAAGCTGTCCTCTCCTATAGCCCTTCCTTCCAGGCCTCAGGGAACAGAGTGACCACACTGCCCCACACCTCACATCACAGGTCCCTCCTAATAGGCCATCCCCTCCACTCTCAACTTTCCCCTAGCCCAAGGGGCCTTGGGTCCCTCCTACACAGAGTAGCTCCGGCATCATGAGCTGACCTGAGGAGCACAACTGCCAATTGCTGAGTGGTTGAGAGCCCAGCCAGGCGACCATGGTGCACAGTGCAGAGGTATCATCCACACGGGATGTCACCACCTCCCCTCACTGTCCTCCATGGGCCATAAAAGAGAGGTGTCCTGGCCACATTTCTGGTCAACGTTCCTGAGTATCCCGTACAATGCACCACACACACACACACACACTCACATTCACACTCACACAAATGCACATGCACACACAAGTCACATCCTCATGCATATGCTCACACATTCACACATTGGTACAGGCACCAAAGATCAGACTGACAGTGCCCTCTAGTGCCTGCTGTTGTCCCTGCTCTAAAAGATCACAGTCAAACTGGTAATAACCACAGGAATCAGAAATTCTGATGTCCAAGTCTGGGAATATTATTCTCTCCTTTCACAGAGGGCGATGTGACTTGGCCAAGGCTTCACAGTGGATAACATGGAGCCTTGGTCCCTGACTCCCAGGCCAGTGTTCTCACCCATGAGGCCTAGGTGCTCAGATTCCAGTTCATTCCAGTCCCAGGGTCATGCTAGAGCCCAAAGACTGGGCCTTCTCACAGGGGAGGGGCTGGGACTGAGGAGTGGAAGGTCTCAAACCCCCACCTTTCTCACATTAAAGGTGCACTTACCCCCATAAGGGAAGAAAGCACATAGGAAGAGGAATTTCCAGACCATAGGGTCTCTGAAAGGAGTCTCCTCTGTGCTAGAAGGGAGGGAGTTGAGAAGGGAGGGGCCTGCATTTTACGGAAACAAAAAAATATGACAAACACCGACATAGACCTGCCACACAGAAGCAACACATGCTAACCTGTGGTTAACTAGCTCACTTCTTTTACTAAGAGAAGAAAAACAATTGGTCAGGCTGGGCTCTACTTTTTTCACCCCCACCCCCAAATCCCATGCTCTCCCTACTTCCTGGAAAGAAACCAAACACCATTAATTCCCCAGGAAGCAACTGATCTGCTCCAAACCTGGCATTGCTTTAGGCCCTGGAGACACGACTATGGCCTCAGAGACCATGTCCCAGAGCAAGGTTCCAGTGGGTGGCAGAGTCCAGAGCAAATACATTACGCTGTAATATGTGGTATGATGAGTTTTATAGAAAAAGGAAGGGGTTAACAGGAGTCAGTGGCAACTGTTAGTTTAGATGGTCAGGAGAAGCTATCCCTGAAGGAAGTGAGAGGACCAGCCCATGAAGGTGCCTTCAGATAACAGTGCTCCCTGCAGAAGGAACATTAAGAGCAAACACCCTGGAGTGGTATGTGCCTGACAAGTTGCTGGAACAGCAAGAAGACCAGTGTGACCCAATCCAAGGAAGGGCAGAAGGCAGGAGAGTCGGGTGTCCGTGGGGACCTGCAGCCTATGCTTAGCACCTTGCATTTTGTTCCAAGTTTATTTTTTTTATTTTTAAGTTTATGTATTTATTTTTGAGAGAGAGAGAGAGAGAGAGAATGCATGGAGGAGGGGCAGAGAGAAAAGAGAAAAAGAGTGAATCCCAAGCAGGCTTCATGCTGTCATCACAGAGCCCAACTCTGGCTCATCTCAGCAACCTTGAGATCATGACCTGAGCCAAAATCAAGAGTCAGATACTTAACTGACTGAGCCACCCAGGTGCCCCGTTGTTCCAGTTTTCAAATGTATCTGAACATCATGTTGACATTTTTCTGCTCCTTCTACCTTCCTACATATAACCACCTAGGCTCTAACCCTGAGCTCAGGGCTCATGTGTACCTGCCATCCCGGGAAATGGAAGAACATTTGGGCAGGTCCACACTCCTCCTTCACAAACACTGACCCAGGGAACCTCTGTGCATCTCTGGTGCACACCCCAGACCTGGAACTGCAGGAACACATGGTGTCTATGTTCCTGCAACCACGGGGACATAGGGTGTCTATGTTCACTTTTACTAGCAGCTGCAGCCAGCTCTCTGGAGCAGCCAGACTAATTTACTGCCCGGTAACAGTCCACAGCCCCATTCCTCATGTTTGTGTCCTTCCTTGGGTTGTTGGTGCTTCCATGTTGTTGCCCCAGAGGTTTGCATCCCCCCACCCAGAGCCCACAACATTGAGAAACCACTGGTGAGTAAAGCCCATTGGCATCAATCAACAGTCACTAAGCCCTGCTGTCCTGGTCCCCATTCTGCCTGCCTAGTATGACTCTGGATTCAGGAGCCTCAGTTCCCATCACTCAGTCACTCAGTCACTTGGAGATCCCTGAGCCTGCCCTGCTGTCCTTGTCCTTGCTCACTTGATTGGGTCCCTGTGTGCTGGAGCCCCTCCTTGTGCTTCTAGTGGAGCCCTGGAACACCTCCTTGGGACCCACACTATAGGCAGAAGTTGGGCCAGTGATGTGTCCATAGCAGGGACCCCACCAGTTCACCTCTTGTGTTGGACCCAGATTCTAGGTCCTCCTGGATACAGAGAGAGAATTCTGAGTGGGCAATGGAGGGCACCAGGTCCTTTTTCTTCTTTTTTTTAATGTTTGTTTATTTTTGAGAGACAGAGTATGAGCGAAGGAGGGGCAGAGAGAGAGAAAGACACACACACACACACACACACACACACACACACACACACACAAAATCTGAAGCAGTCTCCGGGCTCTGAGCTGTCAGCACAGAGCCTGATGTGGGGCTTGAACTTACAAAGAGCAAGATCATGACCTGAGCCACCCAGGTGCCCTGAACCAGATCCTCCTTGATTATATAACCTTGAAGTTGCACAGTGACCAGAAAAGAGAAGAGCACTCATCTTGGGCAAGAGGATCTAAGCTTCTCTTAATTAGAATCAGCTTCCCTACTTCTGCTCCCTTAAAAAGGTAAAGAAATTTTGCATCTTGAATCAGTTCTCAGGGGAATTTACCAATAGATTGGGGGAAAATCGATATCCACCACATTGAATCTTTCAGTCTTTCCTTCTTCCATTAATAGGTTTTAATACTTCATAATTAAGTTGTATGTAGACTTTCCCCCAAAGACAAGTGGCTTGGACATCTCTTTAGATTAATCCCCAGTTAACTGATATTTTTAATGAGTTGTAAATTGTAGCCTTCTCAAATGTCACTTTCTAATCATTGGCTGATGTATAGAGATATAATACATTTCTATATTTGAAATTGGATCTGATAAATCTGTTACACTTTATTATAGGTTCTATTAATTTATCTGTATGTTCTGTGGGATTTGCTACACATTGAAACATATCATCTGTGAATAACAACAATTTTATTTATATTTTCTCAATTCTTATACATTTATTTCTTTGCCTTGCTTACTCCCTCTACTGGTACTGTCATACAGGTGCAACAGCAGGGAGGGAAATGGGCAGGCTTGTCTCTGTCACAAAGGGATGTTTTTAAACATTTCATTATGAAACATGAAGACTGATAAAATTTTCTTTAAAGATTCTCTCATAAATGAAGGAAGTTCTGTTATATTCCTTGTATGGTGTGTTTTTAAAAGTCATTTGTTGGATTTTATTCTATACTTTTTATGCATTTTATTATAAGGTGTTTTTTTAAAATAGTTTATCGTCAAGTTGGTTTCCAAATAACACCCAGTGCTCATCTCCACAAGTGCCCTCCTCCATGCCCATCACCCCACTTCACCTACCATCCCATACCCATCAGTCCTCAGTTTGTTCTCAGCATTCAAGAGTCTCTCATGGTTTGCCTCCCTCCTTCTCCCCATCTACTTCCCCCCTTCTTATCCCCCATGGTCCTCCGTTAAGTTCCTCCTAATCGTCCTATACGTGCAAACATATGGTAGCTGTCCTTCTCTGCCTGACTTATTTCACTCAGCATAACACCCTCAAGGTCCATCCATGTTGCTACACATGGCCAGATTTCATTCTTTCTCATTGCCATGTAGTATTCCATTGTATAGATAAACCACATCTTCTTGATCCATTTGTCCATTGATGGACACTTAGGCTCTTTCCATGTTTTGGCTATTGTTGAGAGTGCTGCTATGAACATTGGGGTCCATGTGCTCCTATGCAACAACACTCGTGTATCCCTTGGGTAAATTCTTAGCAGGCTATTTGTGGGTCATAGGGGAGTTCTATTGTTAATTTTTTGATGAACCTCCACACTGTTTTCCAGAGGGGCTGTACCACTTTACATTCCCAGCAACAGTGTAGGAGGGTGCCCATTTCTCCACATCCTCGCCAGCATCTAGAGCCCTCTGATTTGCTCATTGTAGCCACTCTGACCAGCGTGAGGTGGTATCTCAGTGCGGTTTGATTGGTATTTCCCTGATGAGGAGGGATGCTGAGCATCATTTCATGTCTGTTGGCCATCTGGATGTCCTCTTTAGAGAAGTGTCTGTTTATATCTTCTGCCCATTTCTTCACTGGGTTTGATTTTTGGGTGTGGAGTTTGGTGAGTTCCATTTAGATTTTGGATACTAGCCCTTTATCTGGTAGGTCTTTAGCAACTATCTTTACCATTCCGTCAGTTGCCTATTCGTTTTATGGATTGTTTCCTTTGCTGTGCAGAGCTTTTAATCTTGATGAGTTCCCAATAGTTTATTTTTGCTCTTGATTCCCTTGCTTTTGGGGATGTGTCAAGTAAGAAGTTGCTGCGGTTGAGGTCAAGAAGGTTGTTTCCTGCTTTCTCCTCTAGTGTTTTGATGGTTTTCTGTCTCAAGTTCAGGTCCTTTATCCAGTTTGAGTTTACTTTTGTGTATGGTGTGAGAAAATGATCTAGTTTCATTCCGCTGCATGTTGCTGTCCAGTTCTTCCAACACCATCTCTTAAAGAGGCTGTCTTTTCTCCCATTGGATCCTCTTTCCTGCTTTGTCAAAGATTAGTTGGCTGTATACTTTGGGTCTAAATCTGAGTTCTCAGTTCTATTCCATTGGTCTATGTGTCTGTTTTTGTGCCAGTATCATACTGTCTTGATGGTGACAGCTTTGTAGTAGAGTCTGTAGTCTGGGATGGTGATACCTCCCATTTTGGTTTTCTTCTTCAATATTACTTTGACTATTCGGGGTCTTTTGGGGTTCCATACAAATTTTAGGGTAGTTTGTTCTAGTTTTGAGAAGGATGCTGGTGCAATTTTGATTGGGATTGCATTGAATGTGTAGATTGTTTTGGGTAGTAAAGACATTTTCACCTTATTTATTCTTCCAATATATGAGTATGAAATGTTTTTCCATTTCTTTGTGTCTTCTTCAATTTCCTACATAAGTTTTCTACAGTTTTCATCATACAGTTCTCTTATACCCTTGGTTAGGTTTATTCCTAGGTATTTTATGGTTTTTTGTGCAATTACGAATGGGATCAGTTTCTTGATTTCTCTTTCTGTTGCTTCATTGTTGGTGTATAAAAATGCGACCGATATCTGTACGTTAATTTTGTACCCTGCAACTTTGCTGAATCCATGGATCAGCTCTAGTAGGCTTCTGGTGGAGTCGGTCGGGTTTTCTATGTAGAGTATCACGACGTCTGCAAAAAGTGAAAGTTTGACTTCTTTGCAAATTCTGATGCCTTTTATTTCCTTTTGTTGTCTGATGACTGATGCTAGGACTTCCAGCAGTATGTTAAACAACAGTGGTGAAAGTGGACATCCTGTCGTGTTCCTGATCTCAGGGGGAAAGCTCTCAGTTTTTCCCCATTGAGGATGATGTTAGCTGAGGGCTTCTCATAGATGGCTTTTATGATGTTTAAGTAAGTGCCTTCTATCCCGATCTCTCGAGAGTCTTTATTAAGAAGGGATGCTGTATTTTGTCAAATGCTTTTTCTGCATCTATCGACAGGATCATATGATTTTTATCTTTTCTTTTGTTGATGTGTTGTATCACACTGATTGATTTGCGAATATTGAACCAGCCCTGTAACCCAGGAATGAATCCCACTTGATCTTGGTGGATAATTCTTTCTATGCGCTGTTGGAGTCGATTTGCAAGGATCTTGTTGAGGATGTTTGCATCTGTATTCATCAAGGATATTGGCCTGTAGTTCTCGTATTTTGGGTCTCTGTCTGGCTTGGGAATCAAAGTGATGCTGGCATCAAAAAAATTAGTCTGGAGGTTTTCTTTCTATTTCTATTTTTTGGAATAGTTTGAGAAGAATGAGTATTGATTCTGTTTTAAATGTCTGGTAGAATTCCCCAGGGAAGCCATCTGGCTCAGGACTCTTATTTGTTGAGAGATTTTTGATAAATGATTCAATTTCCTCACGTGTTATAGGTCTGTTCAAGTTTTCTCTCTCTTCCCATGTGACTTTTGGTAGTGAGTGTGTATTTAGGAATTTGTCCATTTCTTCTAAGTTGTCCAGTTTGTTGGCATTTAGTTTTTCCCAGTATTCCCTGATAATTACTTGTATTTCTGAAGGGCTGGTTGTAATAAGTCCATTTTCATTCATGATTTTATCTATTTGAGTGCTCTCTCTTTTCTTTTTGAGAAGCCTGGCTAGAGGTTTGTCAATTTTGTTTATTTTTTCAAAAAACCAACTCTTGGTTTCATTGATCTGTTCAACTGTTTCTTTGGTTTCTATATTGTTTATTTCTGCCCTGATTTTTATTATTTCTCTTCTTCTACTGGGTTTGGGGTGCTCTTTTTGCTCCCCCTCTAGTTCCTTTAGGTGCGCTGTTAGATTTTGCATTTGCGCTTTCTCTAATTTCTTGAAATAGGCCTGGAGTGCAATGGACTTTCCTCTTATGACTGCCTTTGCCACATCCCTTAGTGTTTGGATTCTTGTATTCTCATTTTCCTTGGTTTCCATATATTTTAAAATTTCTTCTCTAATTGCCTGATTGGCCATTCGTTCTTTAGTAGGGTGTTCTTTAACCTCCATGTTTTTGGGGGTTTTCCAGACTTCTTCCTGTGATAGATTTCAAGTTTCATAGCATTGTGATCTGAAAGTATGATCTCAATTCTTTTACATTTCTGAGAGCTACTTTATGTCCCAGTATGTGGTCTATCTTGGAGAATGTGCCATGCGCACTTGAGAAGAAAGTGAATTCCATAGTATTAGGATGGAGAGTTCTAAATATATCTGTCAAATCCATCTGGTCCAATGTGTCATTTAAGTCCATTGTGTCTTTATTGATTTTCTATCTCGTTGATCCGATTGCTGTAGTGGAATATTAAAGTCCCCTGCTATTAGCACTTTTTTGTCGATAAGAGTGTTTCTATTTCTGGATGTTTTATGTATTTAGGTGCTCCCATATTTGGTGCATAGACATTTATAATTGTTAGCTCTTCCTGATGGATAGACCCTTTAATTATTATATAATGCCCTTCTTCATCCTTGTTACTGTCTTTAAGGTTCAGTTTGTCTGATATAAGTATAGCTTCTCAAGCTTCTTTTTAACTTCCGGTAGCATGAAAGATATTTCTCCATCCCCGTACTTCCAATCTTAAAGTGTCCTCCAATGTAAAATGAGTTTCTTGTAGACAGCAAATAGATGGATTTTTTTTAAATCAATTCTGCTACCCTATGTCATTTGATTGGGGCATTTATTCCGTTTACATTCACTGTTATATTGAGAAATATGGGTTTAGAGTCATCGTGGCCTATGTGGGATTTATGCTTGTGGTGGTGTCTCTGGTATCTTGCATTCCTTGCAACATTTCCCTCAGAAGGTCCCCCTCAGGAATCTTATAGAGCTGGTTTAGTGGTGACAAATTCTTTCAATTTTTGCTTATTTGGAAAGACTTTTATCTCTCTATTCTGAATGACAGGCTTGCTGGATAGAAGATTCTTGGCTGCATATTTTTTCTGTTCATCACATTGAAGATTTCCTGCCATTCCTTTCTGGCCTGTCCAGAATCAGTAGATAGGTCTGTCACCACTCAATAGGCTTCCCTTTGTCTGTTAGGGCCCTTTCCTCCCTAGCTGCCATCAGAGTTCTCTCTTTGTCCTTATATTTTGCTAGTTCCACTATGATATGTTATGTAGAAGATCGATTCAAGTTATGTCCGAGAGGAGTTCTCTGTGCTTCTTGGATTTCAACATCTGTTTCCTTCCCCAGATTGGGGAAGTTCTCTGGTATAATTTGTTCAAGGACTTCTTCAAGCGCCTTTTCCGCTCTCTTCCTCTTCTTTAATTCCTGTGATATGGATATTATTCTGTTAGATTGCATCATTGAGCTTTCGAACTCCTCTTTCATTTTCTTGTATCGGTTTATACAGGATCTCTTTTTCTCGGTTTCTTCTTTTTCTATAATTCTGTCTTCTAAATCATTTATTCTTCTTTCTGCCTCTTCAATCCTTGCATTGGTTAACTCCATTTTATTTTGCATCTCATTTATAGCATTTTTTAAAAATTCATCACAACTATTTTTACGCTCCATAGTCTTTGTAGCAAAGTTTCTTTGATGTTTTCCATGCTTTTTTCAAGCCCAGTGATTAATTTTATGACTATTGTTCTAAATTCTTGTTCAGTTATATTGCTTATATCTGTTTTGAGCAGTTCTTTAGCTGTCATTTCTTCCTGGAATTTCTTTGGAGGAGAGCTCTTTCATTGTGTCATTTTGGTTGCTTTTTATCTATTGTTAGTTTTAAAAACTTGTTATGCACGCTACATCTGTGAGAGCTGTTGTACGAAAGAAGACTCTTTGTCCTGGGCCTGACCGTTCATAAAATGTTCTTTAAATTGTATCTCTTGGTCTCTCTTTTGAGACCTTGGTTATTTTATTTTCCTACTCGTAGTGGTATTTGGGACTCTCCACCATGTGTACTTTGGCTTGTTTCTTGAGATAGCCCTGAAAAAGAAAACAGACAGACAAACACACAGGGAACAAAGGCACACAAACGCACAGACAAATCTAACAAACATGTAAACCAGAAGGGAAAACATAAAAGAGAAAAGAGGAAGGAGGGAAGGTGAACAATAGAAATAGATAGAAATAGAAATAGAACAATAGAAATAGAAATACTTAAAAAAAATAAGAAAAGAAAAGGAAAAAAAGAAGAAACCTAATAGACAAAGAACATTCTAAAGCATGTAACCAGATTTCCCAGCTAAAATAAATAGCCAGGTGTATGCAGTGTTGGTGGAAGAGCATAGAGAAAGAGAGAAATGACAGAGCAGGGATGAAGCGAAATTGGAAATGAAAAAGCAGTCAGAAGGAATAAGAGGCTTTTTTCAAAGAGTGAAAGAGTGGAATATGATGGGAGAAGAGGCGAAAGAAATGATGATGATGCTATCCAGAGAAACTATATAGTCTGATTACTCCAGAGAGAAAGAGATGAAAAGGGAAGTAGGTGTAGAATTTACATATAGAGAATGGATTGAATGTAACTGTTTAAGCAAACCAGTGACCAGAATTAATCAGGGCAGTGCATCCATGTTTGTCTTGCCCTGGCTCAGGAAAAAAAAAAAAAAAAAAGGGAAGAGGACAGCTCCCCAGCAGGGATGGGTATGGTTTGGTCCAGTGCATCATGGGAGTCCTGCCTTGGTGGTTGTGGGTAGAAGAGTGGCGGTGCCCCAGTTCCCTCTCGGATCAAGCTTTGCAACTCACTCTTTTGGGTGTGTAATTTTCCTGTGCCGGGGGCATAGCCATGGTGGACCCTGTTCTATATCCCAAGCCAGGACTGGTTTCCAGATCTCAGTCCACACGCCCCATTGAAATTGCCCGAAATATAAACTGCAGGCTAGCCCCTGAGAACAGTTTGAAGCCTCTCTTCCCCCCCCAACCCCCTCAACGGGGATCGAGCCAGAATCCGCTGCTCCCATCTCCTCCAGGTTGGGCTGGTGAGCGAGGAGCAGTTTCACCCGTGGTCGCCTGGGACCAGTGCGTACTGCCTAAGGTTGGCTGGACAGCAAGAAGTCGAGTCCCTATGTGCCCCTTCGCCCGAAATATAAACTCGTGGGCAAATCACTCAGAGCAGTATCAAGCCTTTTGCCTCCCCCCTAGGGATCCAGCCAAGCCAGAAGCACAAAGGCACAGCCACCGCGCATCCCCTCCAGGTCGAGCTGGCGAGTGGGGATATGTTTCCCTGGGGGTTGCCTGGGACGAGTGCGTCCTGCCTAGGGTCAGCGAGACAGCAGGAAACCGGGTCCCTCTGTGTCCCCAGTGGAGGTTTTCTCTTCTCCAGCGACAGGGACAGTGTCTTGAGCATTTTCGCCCACTCATTCCCCACCCCCCCAGACTCACTGCAGCTCCCCACAGAGGGGGATTCCTCTTCCTCTGTGTCTCCAGTCTCGCCCGGTTTTATTTTTCCCAGTTCGCACTCAGTGTAAGGTTTCTCAGCGGACTCTGTCTCCTTTTCCTCCCAAACTCCTGGATTGTGTAAGGGTTCCTATGGCTTCAGGCCTTCTTCGTGTGAGATATGGGGGCGAGTAAAATGTATGGAGCTCCCTACTTCTCTGCCATCTTGCCTCCCCCTCCTTGTTTTTTTTAATGTTGTAAAATGCATACACTTTTCTAGTGTTCAACCAATCTTGCATTTTCAGAAAGCACGAACTAGACTTGTCCTTTATGTAATATCCTGCACTGTAGCTGGAATTCAGTCTGCTAATACTTTGTTTAGAATGTTTGCATGTGTATTTATTCATGAGTGAGAGAGAGCTATAATATTTTCTTTTGCTGCACTTGTCATGTTTCACACTCAAGGTTGTGTTAGTTTCATAAAATGAGACAATGTTTATTCTCCAAAATAGTTGTTTTCTTCTCTGGAAAAATGTGTTTAACAGTTAGCATTGCAAGGCACTGAAGCTCTCTCAGCCAGTATTTTTTTTTTTTTTTGGTGGGAAAATTTTGGGCTACTGATTCAATGCCTTTACTTTTTTAAAGTGTATTTATTTATTTTGAGAATGCGATTGATTGGAGTGGGGGTCAGAGAGAGAGAGAGTAAGAGAGAGAGAATCTCAAGCTGGCTCTGTACTGTCAATGCAGAGCCTGATGCAAGGCTCAAACCCACAAACCATGAGATCATAACCTGAGCCAGAGTCAAGAGTTGGATGCTTCACCGACTGAGCCACCCAGGCACCCTGGTTCACTGCCTTTTGAAGAACTGAGATTTGGCGCGCCTGGGTGGCTTAATCGGTTAAGCGTCCGACTTTCCTTAGGTCATGATCTCGCGGTTCGAGGGTTCGAGCCCCGCGTCGGGCTCTGTGCTGACTGCCAGCTCAGAGCCTGGAGCCTATTCAGAGTCTGTGTCTTCCTCTCTCTCTGACCCTCCCCTGCTCACGCTGTCTCTCTCTCTCTCTCTCCTAGAAATAAATAAAAATTAAAAAAAAAGAACTGAGATTTTCTGTTTCTTCTTGAGTCAAATATACATGTTGAATTAGTTCTTATTTCATGTCAAATGATTGGATATAATGCTATTATAATAAACTGTCATTATCCATTTTGGGTATTCCATGTCTGGAAAAAATGTCCCCTTTTTCATTCCTGAATTTGCATAATTTTTGGCCTTCTTCCTTTAGTTCTTGATTAGTTCACCAAGTCATTTTAAATTTCGATTGTATCATAAAGCAACCAACCTCTGTTCTCTTGTTTAATCATATCCACTGAATATTTAGTATCTATTTCTTCAGTATTTGTATTTCCCTTTCTGTCTGCCTTCATTCTATTTTCTTTGGAATTATTTTGTTCTTTTCTAGCTTTGATGAGTATATGCTTGGCTCATAAATTTTCAGCTTTTTTATTTTCTATCAAATTTCTGTAAACATTTTAAGATTATCCATTCCCTCTGTGTACCACATTAGCCTTAGGTATCCCTTAGGTTTTTTTAATGTAGTTATTTCATCATTGTTCAGTTCAAAATGCCATCTTATTTCCAATTGAGTCCTTCTCTAAACCATGGGGAGCATATTTGTTTATTTCCAAACACAGGTGTTTATTTCCAAACACAGGAGGATGTCTAAACATCATACTCAATGATGAAGAACTGAGAGCTTTTTCCCTTAAGATCAAGAACAAGGATGTCCATTCTCACCACATTTATTCAAGATAGTACTGGAAGTTCTAGGCAGAGCAATCAGACAAGAAAGAGAAATAAAAGGCATCCTACCACATGAAGATATCTAGTATTTCTTTGTCATGGATTTCTAGTATTTTGCTTAGAGAACATGTGCTGAATGATTTAGTCATTTGAAATTTAAGTTTGCTTTATAACCTAGGATATGCTCCGTTTTTGTCAATGGCTTTTTCTGCTTGGAGGGAACATACATGTAATTTTGAATTCATGTCCTATAAATAAATCCATTAGGCCAAGTCAGTTAAGTATTCCAATCTGCCATCTTCTACTTCAAGTTATTTCACGTAGCGCTTCTTGGCCATAAAGCTTTTAAATACGACATCAATATAACAACACCAGCTTTCCTTTGGGTAGGAATTCGATGGTATTTTTTCTAACCGTTTACATTTGATTCATCTGAATAACCTAACCCACCTCTCCTATAAATGGAAGCTTTTCTCCAAATGATTTTCCTCTTGCAACATTAATTTGTGAAATGTGTACCAAGTATTTACATTGTACAAAAGTAATGTGTAGGCTCCTTACATTTCCAACATTTTAGTTGCCTTTATATGATGAATATTCTTGGCTTTTTCTCTTCAACATTTGAGGCTGGGACAGAATTACTTGGCAGTTCTCCATGCTTCCCGAGCATGTGTGCAGACCTCTATTATGGGCATTGTCCATCAGTGCTCATGTGGAGCACACCAAAAAGTGGCTTCAAACAAGGAAGGAATTATTGGCTCACATAATTGGGATTCCAGACATGGGGCACTCAGAGGTCCTGGCCCTGTTTCTCTAGGATTCTTCCTGTTCTAACTTTATCTCCACATTGGCTGTCTTCCCTCGTGAAGGCAAAAACAGTTCCAGCAAAGCACGTCTTCAGCCCTGCACATGACACATTCAAAGAAAGAAATCTTGAGCCTGGTTTTTGATGGGTCTGCACAATATGCCGGTACCACCTGTAACTGGCCACCTGCAGCACTACCTCCCTACTCAGTAGTGACCCTGAAAGACATCAGTAGAGGGCAGCTTTCCCAGAAACAGAAGACTGAGGGGTACATTTCAGGTCTACTTAGCCTGGATTGAGAAATGGCAAGAAATCTGGATCCAGTGTGGTTCATAGGAGTTGCCAGTGATTTGGCTGGTGGTTGTGTTATAGGCTAAGTGGTTTGTTCCCCACCTCCAAATTCAGACATTGAAGTCTCAACCACCAATATGATAGTATTTGGAGGTGGATATTTGAGAGTTAGGTTTTGGTGACGTCATTAAAGGACACTTGTGATGAGATTATAAGAAGAGGAAAAGAAAGCTCTCTCTCTCTCTCTCTCTCTCTCTCTCTCTCTCTCTCCCTCTCTCCACACATTCATATACCAAGGAAAGGCCATGTAAGCACACAGTGAGAAAGCAAATGTCTGCAAGCCAGAAAGAGGATCCTCCCCAGGAACTGAATTTTCCAGCACCTTGATCTCAGACTTTCCAGCTTCTAGTGACAAATAAGTGTTTATTGTTCAAGCCATTCAGCCTATGGTATTTTCTTATGGGAACCCAAGCAGACTGAGACAGTAGGGGATTCAGAAGAATCAAGGGTCCATATTTGAAAATTAATGACAAGGAACTAATGAGAAAAGGTATAGGGATAGATCTCTTAGAGCGAACAGTGTGAAGACAGTCCTATCCTCTATCACCAAGTGAGAGCTCACTAATCATGTGGACAAAATGATACACTTCATGATGTCAATCAACCTCATTCCCAGCCGCCTTGGTGTTTGCCCAGTGAGCTTATGAACAAAGGGATCATGGTGACAGGCTTGTAAGCTAGGCATTAGCTCATCAAAGTAGTCTATCAAGACTGACCTGGCTACTGCTGCCACCTAGTGGCTATTGCCAAGAGCAGAAACCATAAACCAGCTAGGAGCCCTAGCATAACCTCATTTCCTGAGGAACCAAGCTAGCCACCTGGTGACAGGTTGGTTCCATTGCATTTCTTCCATCATGGAAGGGGCATAAATTCTGCATATATATTTGCCTTCCCTGCTTATAATGCTTCTTCCAGTAACACCATCCTTGGACCCTTGAGATGCCTTAACTACCACCATGGCATTCCCCCACAGCAGGGTCTAATCAAAGAACATATTCCATGGCTAAAGAAATGTAGCATGGAATTAACTCGTTGTATCTCATACCCCATCACCCAGAAGCAGCTGGCCTATTTAAAAGTGGAGTGGCTTACTGAAGACTCAGTTATTGCACAAGTTAACCATGAAATAGGGGCTTCTGTCTTGTAGGATGCAGTTTATGCTTTGAATCAGAAATCCTTATATGATGCAGTCTCTCTCCAGAGCCAGGATACACGAGTCTGGGAATTGAGGGATAAATCTGAGAGAGGCTTCTTTTACAATTAATTCTAACAATTCACTCAAAGAATGTTTTCTTCCTGTGCTGACAGTTTTGAGCTCTGCTGCTTTGAAAAACTCAGTTCCCAAGAAGATAGTTCTTCCACCAGGGCATGCTACAATGGTTCTATTGAACTGAAACCAACAGACAGATGAAGGGGCTACTCTACTGATGAGACAGATTGATCTGGATTACTAAGGAGAGATCAGGTGAGTGCTAAATAGCGGAAACAGGGGGGTGGGCTTTGTCTACCCAAAGCACTAAGCACCTAGGTACTTCTTAATACTAAGAGCCTTTAAGAATGAGGATTTAGATCTCCCCCTCAACCACCAAGTGAAGATCCATGACCAAATGAGGTCCTAGCTAAGGAAGAGAGAAATATTGAATTGGTAGAAGAACAAAAGTCATAGACATCAACTATGGCCTCGTGACTAGGATCATCAGATTTAGCAAATAATATAAATGAACTTCAGGAAAACAACAAATAAACTTTGGAATATTAGTGTGTCCTATGCAATTTGGGGGACATACCTATACTAAAAATTATTCATTGTTTGAGCATCCTATATTTTATCTGGCAACTCTATTCATGACCAATGAAAAAAGTTGCATCTCTTTTTTGCTCTTTATATATATGTATTTGTATTTATTATTTTCTCTTTTCTGCTTCTCATTATCATTTTACATACAACTTGTTGGAGGTTAGTAATCAGTGGAATTGTGATTGATTTTTTAAAATAGTTTGTTGTCAAGTTGGTTTCCATATAATACCCAGTGCTCATCCCCACAGGTGCCCTCCTCTATGCCCATCACCTCCCTTCCCCTCCCTCCCATACCCATAAGTCCTCAGTTTGTTCTCAGCATTCAAGAGTCTCTCAAGGTTTGCCTCTCTCCTCTTTCCCCCACGATTTTCTCCTTCTCACCCCATGGTCCCCCCGTTAAGTCCCTCCTAAGCTTCCTATGCGTGCAAACATATGATATTTGTCCTTCTCTGCCTGACTTATTTCAAGCTCAGCATAACACCCTCAAGTTCCATCCATGTTGCTACACATGGCCAGAGTTCATTCTTTTTTCCTTTGCCATGTAGTATTCCATCGTATGGATAAAACCACATCTTTTGATCCATTCGTCCGTTGATGGACACTTAGGCTCTTTCCATGTTTTGGCTATTGTTAGAGAAGCTGCTATGAACATTTAGGTACACGTGCTCCTCTATGCACCCAGCACTCTATCCCTTGGGTAGATTCCTAGCATGCTATTGTTGGTCATGGGAGTTCTATGTTAATTTTTGAGGACTCCACACGTTTCCAGAGGGGCTGCACCATTTGCATTTCCCCCAACAGTGTGGAGGATGCCCTCGTTTCTCCACATCCTCGCCAGCATCTAGAGTCCTCTGTTTACTCATTTTAGCCACTCTGACTGGCATGAGGTGGTATCTCAGTGTAGTTTTGATTTGTATTTCCCTGATGAGGAGGGATGCTGAGCATTGTTTCATGTGTCTGTTGGCCATCTGGATGTCCTCTTTGGAGAAGTGTCTGTTCATGTCTTCTACCCATTTCTTCACTGGGTTGTTTGTTTTTCGGGTGTGGAGCTTGGTGAGTTCCTTATAGATTTTAAATACTAGCCTTTTATTTATCTAACATATCATTTGAAACTAACTTTTCCCATTCCGTCAGTTGCCTATTAGTTTTATGGATTGTTTCCTTTGTCATAGGAATTGTGATTGATTTTGAAGAGAAAGTAATATAATTGGCTGTACGTACAATGGCTCTTGGTAGCGTATGCCTCCTCATTTGGGAGACAGAGGATAGAGATAGATGCATCTAGTGGATAGAAAGTTGTCTTGCCAGCTGGTGCAATGCTAAATTTTGCCAACAGAGGGTACTGGAGGGATGCTGCAAGGCCACAGCAACAAAAGGGCACCTCACTCATTTTCTTTTTTTAATGAGTACAGATGTCGGTGGGTGGGTGTGCCAATGGCCCAGTTTCACCTCAGCAGCCCTGACTGACCAGCTTCAACCCCTCATACCTTCTAGCCAGTGTGGGCCACTTCTGTACACGAGCCCTTTGGCCCTCTGGCAAAATTCTGGTTTGCATTGCCTGAGACCAGCTGATGTTACACAGCCTCCCTACTCAGACTACGCCTTTTCCTTTCTGAAATATTCATTTATCCATTCATTCAGGTATTTAATGATCATTTACTACTGCCAAGCAGTGTTCTAATAAACACTTGTGTGTGAGTCTTTGTATGAACATATGCTGTCTTTTCAAATCTCAGATATATCCCTAGGAGTGGAATGACTGGGTATATGGTAGATGCAGCTGGCTGTTTAACTTTTTAAGCAACCACCAAACTGTTTTCTAAAGTGAGTGTACATGGGGCGCCTGGGTGGCTTAGTCGGTTAAGCGTCCGACTTTCGCTTAGGTCATGATCTCGCGGTTCGTGGGTTCGAGCCCCGCGTCGGGCTGTGTGCTGACTGCCAGCTCAGAGCCTGGAACCTGTTTCAGTCTGTGACTCCCTCTCTCTCTGACCCTCCCCTGCTCACGCTGTCTCTCTCTCTCCTAGAAATAAATAAAATAAAAAAAATAAAAAATAAAGTGAGTGTACAAATGTACTTTTCTGTGTCCATGGAAGTGGACACAGAAATAAACAAAACAAAATCCTTGACTTACATTTTAAAAAGGGAGAGAGATAGAAAACAAATACACTTATACACATAAATGATAACAAGTCATCTTAAGCTGTGATAAGAAATTTGAATTTATTTCCAAATTTCAAAGAATGGGAGCACCTGGGTGGCTCAGTTGGTTAAGCGTCCGACTTCAGCTCAGGTCGTGATCTCACAGTTTGTGGATGTGAGCCCCGCATCGGGCTCTGTGCTGACGGCTAGCTCAGAGCCTGGAGCCTGCTTCGGATTCTGTGTCTCCCTCTCTCTTACCCTCCCCTGCTCATGCTCTCTCTCTCTCTCAGAAACAAATAAAAAACATTAAAAATTTTAAAAAAATTTTTTCAAAAAATGGATTTATATTTTTTTTGTGTTTTATTTATTTTTTTAAACATAGTTTATTGTCAAATTAGTTTCCACATAACACCCAGTGCTCATCCCCACAAGTGCCCTCCTCCATGCCCTCCCTCCTCCCCCCCACATCCACCAGTCCTCAGTTTTTGTCAGCATTCAAGAGTCTCTCATGGTTTGCCTCTCCCCCTTTCCCCCACCATTTCCGCCCTTCTTCTCCCCCTTGGTCCTCTGTTAAGCTCCTCCTAATCCTCCTATACGTGCACACATATGATATTTGTCTTTCTCTGCCTGACTTATTTCGCTCAGCATAACACCCTCTAGGTCCATCCATGTTGCTACACATGGCCAGATTTCATCGTTTCTCATTGCCATGTAGTATTCCATGGTATAGATAAACCACATCTTCTTGATCCATTCGTCCATTGATGGACACTTAGGCTCTTTCCATGTTTTGGCTATTGTTGAGAGTGCTGCTATGAACATTGGGGTACACGTGCTCCTATGCATCAGCACTCCTGTATCCCTTGAGTATATTCCTAGCAGTACTACTGCTGCTGGGTCATAGGGGAGTTCTATTAATTTTTTGAGGAACCTCCACACTGTTTTCCAGAGGAGCTGCACCCATTTACAGTCCCAGCAAAAGTGTAGGAGGGTGCCCACTTCTCCACTTCCTCGCCAGCATCTAGAGTTCTCTGATTTGCTCATTGTAGCCACTTTGACCAGCGTGAGGTGGTGTCTCAGTGTGGTTTTGATTTGTATTTCCCTGATGAGGAGGGATGCTGAGCATTGTTTCATGTGTCTGTGGGCCATCTGGATATCCTTTTGGAGAAGTGTCTGTTCATATCTTCTGCCCATTTCTTCACTGGATTGTTTGTTTTTCGGGTGTGGAGTTTGGTGAGTTCCTTATAGATTTTGGATACTAGCCCTTTACCTGATATGTCATTTGCAACTATCTTCTCCCATTCCGTCAGTTGCCTATTAGTTTTATGGATTGTTTCCATTGTTGTGCATAAGCTTTTAATATTGTGAGGTCCCACTAGTTCATTTTTGGTCTTGATTTCCTTGACTTTGAGAATGTGCTAAGTAAGAAATTGCTGTGGTTGATGTCAATGAGGTTATTTTCTGCTTTCTCCTCTAGGGTTTTGATGGTTTTCTGTTTCACATTTAGGTCCTTTATCCAGTTTGAGTTTATTTTGGTGTATGGTGTGAGAAAATGATCTAGTTTCATTCTACTGCATGTTGCTGTCCAGTTCTCCCAACACCATCTCTTAAAGAGGCTGTCTTTTTTTCCATTGAATCCTCTTCCCTGCTTTGTCAAAGATTAGTTGGCTGTATACTTTTGGGTCCACTTCTGAGTTCTCAGTTCTGTTCCATTGGTCTATGGGTCTGTTTTTGTGCCAATACCATAGTGTCTTAATGATGACAGCTTTGTAGTAGAAGCTGTAGTCTGGGATGGTGATACCTCCCGTTTTGGTTTTCTTCTTCAATATTACTTTAGCTATTCGGGGTCTTTTGTGGTTCTATACAAATTTTAGGATAGTTTGTTCTAGTTTTGAGAAGGATGCTGGTGTAATTTTGATTGGGATTGCACTGAATGTGTAGATTGCTTTAGGTAGTAATGACATTTTAACTATATTTAATCTTCCAGTCCATGAGCATGGAATGTTTTCCCATTTCTTGGTGTCTTCAATTTCCCTTACAAGTTTTTCTATAGTTTTCATCATACAGATCTCTTGTATCCTTGGTCAAGTTTATTCCTACGTATTTTATGGGGTTTTTTGTGTGTGTGTGCAATTGTGAATGGGATCAGTTTCTTGATTTCTCTTTCTGTTGCTTCATTGTTGGTGTATAAAAATGCAACCCATTTCTGTACATGGATTTTGTATCCTGCAACATTGTTGAATTCATGGATCAGCACTAGTAGGCTTGTGGTGGAGTCTGTTGGGTTTTCGATGTAGAGTATCATGTCCACTGTGAGGTGAGAGTTTGACTTCTTTGCCAATTCTGATGCCTTTTATTTCCTTTTGTTATGTGATGGCTGATGCTAAGATTTCCAACACTATGTTAAACATTGGTGAGAGTGGACATCCCTGTCCTGTTCCTGAATCAGGGGAAAAGCTCTCAGTTTTTCCCCGTTAAGGATGATGTTAGCTGAGGGCTTCTCAAAAAGATTTTTATGATGTTCAAGTAAGTTCTTTTTATCCCGAATTTCCCGAGAGTCTTTATTAAGAAGCTGTGCTGTATTTTGTCCAATGCTTTTTCTGCATCTATAGACAGGATCATATTATTTTATTCTTTCCTTTTTTTGATGTGATGTATCACACTGATTGATTTGTGAATATTGAACCAGCCCTGTAACCCAGGAATGAATCCCACTAAATCTTGGTGGACAATCATTTTGTGTGTTGTTGGATTCAATTTGCAAGGATCTTGTTGAGGATGTTTGCATCTGTATTCATCAGGGATATTGGCTTGTAGTTTTCCATTTTTTTGCTGGGATCTCTCTGGCTTGGGAATCAAAGTGATGCTGGTTTTATAAAATGAGTCTGGAAGTATTCCTTACATTTCTATTTTCTTCGAATAACTTGAGAAAAATGAATAATAATTCTGTTTTAAATGTCTGGTAAAATTCCCCAGGGAAACCATCTGGCCCAGGGCTCTTATTTGTTGATAGATTTTTGATAAATGATTCAATTTCCTCACTTGTTATAGGTCTGTTCAAGTTTTCTCTCTTCGCATGTGACTTCTGATAGTGAGTATGTGTTTAGGAATTTGTCCATTTCTTCTAAGTTGTCCAGTTTGTTGGCATTAGTTTTTCCCAGTATTCCCTGATAATTACTTGTATTTCTGAAGGGTTGGTTGTAATAAGTCCATTTTCATTCATGATTTTGTCTATTTGAGTGCTCTCTCATTTCTTTTTGAGAAGCCTGGCTAAAGTTTTGTCAATTTTGTTTATTTTTCAAAAAACCAACTCTTGGTTTCATTGATCTGTTCAACTGTTTCTTTGGTTTGTTGTTTATTTCTGCCCTGATTTTTATTATTTCTCTTCTTCTACTGGGTTTGGGGTGCTCTTTTTGCTCCCCCTTTAGTTTCTTTAGGTGCGCTGTTAGATTTTGCATTTGCGCTTTTTCTAATTTCTTGAAATAGGCCTGGAGTGCAATGGACTTTCCTCTTATGACTGCCTTTGCCACATCCCTTAGTGTTTGGATTCTTGTATTCTCATTTTCCTTTGTTTCCATATATTTTAAAATTTCTTCTCTAATTGCCTGATTGGCCATTCGTTCTTTAGTAGGGTGTTCTTTAACTTCCATGTTTTTGGGGGTTTTCCAGACTTCTTCCTGTGATAGATTTCGTTTCATAGCATTGTGATCTGAAAGTATGATCTCAATTCTTTTACATTTCTGAGGGCTACTTTATGTCCCAGTATGTGGTCTATCTTGGAGAACGTGCCATGCGCACTTGAGAAGAAAGTGAATTATCAGGATGTAGAGTTCTAAATATATCTGTCAGATCCATATGGTCCAATGTGTCATTCAAGTCCATTGTTTCCTTAGTGATTTTCTGTCTGGTTGATACATCCATTGCTGTAATTGGAGAATTAAAGTCCCTTGCTATTAGCACGTTCTTATCTATAAGAGTGTTTCTGTTTGTGATTACCTGTTTCAAATATTTAGGTGCTCCCATATTCAGTGCGTGGACATTTATAATTGTTGGTTCTTCCTGATGGATAGACCCCGTAAGTAATTATTCATCCCTTGTTACTGTCTTTAATTTGAAGTCCAGTTTGTCTGATATAAATATAGCTACTCCAGCTTTCTTTTCATTTCCAGTAGTGTAAAAGACATTTCTCCATCCCCTTATTTTCAATCTGACGGTGTCTTCGAGTCTAAAATGTGTTTCTTATAGTGAGCAAATAGATTTGCTACACTATGTCTTTTGATTGGAGCATTTAGCCCATTTACATTCAGTGTTATTTTTTAAATATATGGGTTTAGAGTCATTGGGTAATTTGTGGTGGTGCCTCTAGCATCTTGCATTCCATGCAACATTTCCCTCAGAGACTCCTCCTCAACATTTCTTGTATGGCTGGTTTAGTGGTTACGAATTCTTTCAATTTTGTTTATTTGGAAACACTTTTATCTCTCCTTTTATTCTGAATGACAGGCTTGCTGGATAGAGAATTCCTGGGTGCATATTTTCTGTTCCATCACATTGAAGATTTCCTGTCATTCATTTCTGGCCTGCCAAGTTTCAATAGACAGGTCTGTCACCACTCTGATAGGTTTCCCTTTGTATGTTAGGATCCTTTTCTCCCTAGCTGCTTTCAAAATTCTCTCTTTGTCCTTAGAGTTTGCCAGTTTCACTATGATATGCCATGCAGAAGATGAATTCAAGCTATGTCTGAAGGGAGTTCTCTGTGCCTCTTGAATTTGAACATCTACTTGCCTCCCCAGGTTGGGGAAGTTCTCTACTATAATTTGTTCGTGGACTCCTTCAGCACCTTTCCCTCTCTCTTCCTCTTCTTGGATTCCTATGATAATGATATTGTTCTGTTTGATTATATCACTGTACTCTTGAACTCTTATGTTCCTGGATCAGTTTGTCTTTTTTCTCAGTTTCTTCTTTTTCTACAATTGTGTCTTTTAAATCACTTATTCTCCTTTCTGTCTTCAATCTGTGCATTTGGATGCCTTTATTGTGTATCTCACTTGTCGCATTTTTTAATTCGTCGTAACTATTTTTAAGCTCCATTGCGTTTGTAGCAATAGTTCCTCTGATGTCCTCCATACTTTTTTCAAGCTCTGTGATTAATTTTATGATTATTTTCCAAATTTTTCTTCAGTTAAGTTGCGTATATGTGTTTTGAGAAACTCTTTAGCTGTAACTTCTTCCTGGAATTTCTTTGGAGGAGAGTTTTTCTGCATTGTCATTTTGGATAGCTTGGTATCTCTTGTTAATTTTAAAAGCTTCTTGTACACCCTGCTCCTGCGAGTTCTGCTGAAATAGAGAGGGCTGACTGTTCAGGGCCATCCTGTTCTGCAAGTGTTCTTTGAATGGTCTCTTGGTTTTTCTTATTGAGCGCTTGGTTATTTTGTTTCTTTACTCGTAACAGTATTTGGGACTCTCCACCATGTGTCCTTCGGCTTGTTTCTTGAGGCAGCCCTGGAAAAAGAAAACAGACAACCACAAAGGGAACAAAGGTACTGAAACGCACAGACAAAACCAATAAACATGCAAACCAAAGGCTTAGGTAAAAAAAATAACCACAGAAACAAAACTGCTCTCAGAAGGGGATGGGGGTGGTTTGGTGTAGACAAGTCTCCCCTCCAGGATGTCCCCTGGTTCGCGGTTGTGGGGAGAATGGTGTCGCCCAAGTCCTTTCTCAACCAAGTGTTGCAAATAACTCCTTTGGGCCCTATATACGAACTAAATGCCGGATTCTGCAGAGGAAAGTTTCACTGAGGTGCGTTCTCTAACCTCCCTCAAAGGTCTTGCCCTCTGTATTCTAACACAAGATACTTAAAGAAACATGATGGTAGCGGAATGTTGCCATCTCCACAGTGTTCCTTCACAGAGATAAGTTATATAACACTGAGCCTTGCGTTTCCAAAACACTACAGCCTTATTGCAACAACATGGTAACTGAATGATGCATTCCGCACAGTGTTCTTGCACTGAGAGGAGCAGCCTGTACTTTGTTCGCTGGGCTCAGCATTTGTTTTCCATAGCAACCAACCAACGGAATCATGACGGTGGATGGATGATGCGTCCCCCACAGTTTTCTTTCCCTGAGTGGAGTACACACACTCATGTCTTAGAAACTTAGTTTCTACCAACTTAGTGAAACAAATTTGTAACTGAATGCTGGATTCTGCGGAGAGCTATTTCACTGAGTTGAGTGCTCTCAACATCCCTCATTGGTCGTGACCTCTCTATTCTAACACTAGATTGCTGAGTGTTTCCTTCTCCACAGTGTTCCTTCACAGAGATAAGTATGTAACACCGAGCTTATAGTCGCCGCCTTGGGCTGTGAAAACACTACAACCTTATTGGAACAACATGGTACCTGAACGCTGCATTCCGCACAGCGTCGTTTCTCAGAGTCGGGCCCACGGCACCTCCCTCTTTGCTCTTTGCCTCTCTCTTCTTAACAGTACTCACTTATTGAAAGTTGACGATAGTTGAATCATGGGTTCTCCACAGGGTTCTTTCACACAGTTATGTACGTAACATTGAGTTTATTAGTTCCAGGCTTGTTTTCCACCATTACGAACTTATTGAAACACCGTGGTACCTGAATGCTGCATTCCGCACAGTGTTGTTTCACAGAATCGAGCCCCCTGCACATCCCGCGTTGGTATTTGCCTCTAATCGAACGCACCTCACTTAGTGAAAGTAGACGACAGTTGAATGATGCGTTCTCCGCAGGGCTCCTTGTTAAAGCCACGAACATAACGCTTACCTTGATACTGCGATTCATGTGTTTTCAAACGTTACTGACTTTCTGAAACAATGTGGAAATTGAACGCTGCATCCCTCACAGTGTTGTTTCACAGCGTCGAGCACCCTACGCATCGCTCATTGGTATTGGCCTCTGTCTTCTAACACGACTCCTTTAGAGAATGGTGATGATAGTTGAATGATGCGTTTTCCAGTGGTCTTTCACAGAGCGAAGTATGTAACCGCAACTTGATTCTTTCGTGCATGTGTTTTCGAACTTTACTGAATTATGGAAACGACATGGGAACTGAATGGTGCATTCCGCTCAGTGTTCTCTCACAGAGTGGAGCAGCCTGCACTTCCTTCCTTGAGCTCAGCATTCGTTGTCAATAACAGTCAACCAACGGAATCATGATGGTTGATGAATGACGGAGGAGGGCACTTGTGGGGATGAGCCCTCGGTGTTATATGGAAACCAACTTGACAATACACTGTGTTTTAAAAAATCACCTTCCTTCAGAAGAAATGGGTAGAAGACATGAACAGACACTTCTCCAAGAGGACATTCAGATGGCCAACAGACACAAGAGACGATGCTCAGCGTCCCTCATCATCAGGGAACTACAAATCGAAAGCACCCTGAGACACCACCTCATGCCGGTCCGGGTGGCTACAATGAACAACTCAGGAGACTTCTAGATGCTGGCGAGGATGTGGAGAAGCGGGCACCCTCTTACACTCATGGTGGCGATGAAAACTGGTGCAACCCCTACGGAATACAGCATGGAGGTTCCTCAAAACATTGACAATAGGACGTCACTGTAACCCAGCAAGCAATTTGCCCAAGGGATACAGAAGTGCTGATGCATAGGGGCACATGTACCCCAATGTTCGTAGCAGCACTCCCAGCAAGAGCCAAAACATGGAAGGAACCTAAGAGGACATCAACTGATGAATGGATCAAGAAGATGTGGTATATTTATTTATACAATGGAACACTACATGGCAGTGAGAAAGAATGAAACCTGACCATGTCCAGCAACGTGGATGGAACTAGAGGGTGTTGTTTGCTGGATTAAGTAAGTCAGGCAGCAAGGACAGATAACGTATGTTTGCCCATATAGGTGGATTAGGAGGGTGTTAACAGAAGACAAAGCTTGGGAAGAAGGGGAAAGTGAGCAGGGGAGAGAGAGGGAGGCAAACTAGGACAAGCTCTTGAATGCTGAGAACAGAGAGGAGGCCACTGGTTGGGATGAGCACTGGGTGTTATACGTAAACCAACGTGACAATAAACTATTACCGGGGGGGGGGGAAATCACTTCAGTTCACACATTAAATATGATCAAACCACCAGAAATCAGTGTACTAACGTGATTTATCACTGGAGGGTACCAGAGTCCACCAAATCTAGTCCAGGCTCAAAGTTGTCGATATAAACTTTGCCCACTAGATGGCGTGAATGGTGGAAGAGCATGGGCACCTCAAACAAACTGGTTTCCCATGTGCCACTGTCCCCTGACGAGACGGATAGAAGGAATCCAGTTCTAATAGAATACGGCCTTAGGAGCTAGCTAGATTATGAGTGCCCTTTTCTGACAAAAGGGCTAGGAATATTAAAATTCCAGATAACAAGCCCTTTTATTCCAGCAAAAAAAAAAACAAAAAAACAAAAAAACAAAACAAAAAAAAACCTTTCTCTAAATTAAAAGAGAATTTTTTTTTTTTACAAATAGTTTATTGTCAAGTTGGTTACCAAATAACTCCCAGTGCTCATCCCCACATGTGCCCTCCTCCATGCCAATCACCCCCATCCCCTCTACCCCATACCCATCAGCCCTCAGTTTGTTTTCAACATTCAAGAGTCTCTCATTGTTTGCTTCCTCCCTATCCCCCACTATTTCTATTTTAGGAGAGTTTGTTCTAGTTCTGAGAAGAATGCTGGTGCAATTTTGATTGAGATTTCATTGAATGTGTAGATAGTTATGGGTAGTAATGACGTTTTAACAGTATTTATTCTTCCGACCCACGAGCATGGAATGTTTCTCGATTTCTTTGTTTGTATCTTTTTCAATGTCCTTCATAAGTTTTCTATAGTTTTCACCATAGAGATCTCATATCGTTGTTTACGTTTATTTCTCGGTAGTTGATGGTTTTTGTGCAATTGGGAATGGGATCCGTTTCTTGATTTCTCTTTCTGCTGCTTCATTGTTGGTGTATACAAATGCAGCCGATTTCTGTACATTGATTTTGTACCCTGCACCTTGACCGATTTCTGGATCAGTTCTAGTAGGCTTCTGGTGAAGTCTCCCGGATTTTCTATGTAGACTATCATGTGGTCTGTGGAAAGTAAGTTTGACGTCTTCTTTGCCAATTCTCATGCCTTTGAATTCCTTTTGTTGTCCGATGGCTGGTGCTCGGACTTCCAGCACTATGTTCAACAACAGTGGAGAGAGTGGACATCTCTGTCATGTTCCTGATCGAAGGGAGAAAGCTCTTATTTTTTTCCCCGGTGAGGATGATGTTAGCTGAGGGCTTCTCATAGACCGCTTTTGTGATGTTTAAGTCGATTCCTTCTACCCGGACGTTCTCGAGGGTCTCTATTAAGAAGACATCTGTATTGGGGCGCCTGGGTAGCTTAGTCGGTTAAGCGTCCGACCTTCGCTTAAGTCATGATCTCACGGTTCGTGGGTTCAAGCCCCGCGTCGGGCTCTTTGCCGACTGCCAGCTCAGAGCCTGGAGCCTGTTTCAGTCTGTGATTCCCTCTCTCTCTCTGACCCTCCCCTGCTCGCTCTCTCTCTCTCTCCTAGAAATAAAAAAAAAAGAGATCTGTATTTTCTGAAATGCTTTCTCTGCGTCTATTGACAGGATCGTATGAATTTTATCTTTTCTTTTATTGATGTGATGTATCACAATGAATAATTTGCGAATATTGAACCAACCCTGTAACTCAAGCATGATCTCACTACATCTTGGTGGATACTTGTTTTGATGTGCTGTTGACTTATATTTGCGAGTATCTTGTTGAAGATTTTTGCTTCTGTAATCATCAAAGATATTGGCCTGTAGTTCTCTTTTTCTGCCTGGGTCTCTGTCTGGCTTGGGAATCAAAGTGATGCTGGTTTCAGAAAACGAGTCTGGAAGTTTTCCTTCGATTTCTATTTTTTGGAATAGTTTGAGAAGGATGGGGTTTTAATTCTGTGTTAACTTCTGGTAGAATTCCCCGGGGGAGGCAGCTGGCCCAGGGCTCTTTTTTGTTGGGAGATTTTTGATAACCGATTCGATTTCCTCACGTGTTATGGGTCTCCTCAGGTTTTCTATCTCTGTGTTTTGTGAAATGCTTTCTCTGCCTCTATTGCCAGGATCAAATGAATTTTATGTTTTCTTTTATTCATGTGATGTATCACATTGAATGATTGGCGAATGTGCGATGTGCACGTGAGAAGATCTTCATCACATTGAAGATCTCCTCTTCCAACAAATTAACTTAGCGAAACAACTAAGTTGTTACTGAATGCTACCTTCGGCACAGTGATGTTTCAGTCTGTGGACTGAGCCTTCTGGGCTCCCCACGTAGGTCTTCGCATGTGTAGTCAGTCTTACACTACTAGCATGGCGAAACAAAACCTTAGTTGAATGAGACTTTCCACACAGGGTTCTTGCACCGAGTTGAGTACGTAACACTTAACTGGAGCTTCCATGCATTTAGATCCAGGGTACCAATGTAGTGAAACGCCGTGGTCATTGAATGCTGCGTTCCGCATAATGTGGTTTTCAAATTGAGCACAGTGCATTTCTCACATTGGTCTCCACAACTCTATTCTAACACTACGAACACAGTGAATGAAACGTGACCTTATTGAATGAGACCTGCCCTCCAGAACCCTTCACAGAGGTGAGACGACAACATACTAGCATATTCTTACACCCGAGAGTCTCCGAACATTGCTAACTTCGTGAAACATCCAGGTGACTGAAGGATGCATTCGGCACGGTGCTGTTGCATTGACCACAGTTTTTATTCTCAGGGTTGAGTACAAAATACTTAGCTTATACTTCCCTGCATGCGTTTTCACACATTACTAAATTAGTGAAACATCATGAAGACCGAGTGCTGCATTCTTCCCAGTGTTGTTTCTGAGAGTTGAGCACAACTGCACGTCCCTCAAAGGTCTCTGCACTCGTATTCTGACACTTCTGACATAGGGAAAGATGACGTTAGCCAAGTGACGCTTTCCCCCACAGTGTTCATGCACAGACGTGATTCTATAGCATAGAGCGAATATGTCCATGCATTTGTTGTCAAACATTACCAATGTAGCGAAAGAACCTGGTAACTGAGTGTTGCATTCCGCCTAATGTTGTTTCTCCGAGTTAAGCACAGTGCTTTTCCATCATTCGTCCTTATCTGTGTTTTCAAACACTGGGAACAGTGAAAGAAGTTACTTGAACAATGAGTTCCCCACAGTGTTCTTTCACAGACGCGAGTACATACCACTATGCTTATAGTTCCATGCATATGTTTTTAAACTTTACCAACGCAGTGATTATCGCACTTAGTTCGTACTTCCGTGCTTGTGTTTTCAAACATTACGAAGTCAGTGAAACAACACGGTAATGGAAGACGCACTGTCTTCTTCGTTCGCGGAGTTGAGCATGCTGCACTTTAGAGTGAAACATGACGTTCGCTGAACGATGCGTTCCCCGCAGTGTTCTTGCAGAGAGAACTAAGTCTCTATACAGACAGCTAAGAGAAACTAAGTCTATAACAGTTTATACTTCCTTCCATGCTTGTGTTTTCAAAGATGCCTAAGTTATTGCGACAACGTGGTAAGTAAATGCTGCGTTGTACCCTGGGTTTGTTCACAGAGAGTGAACAAGTGCACGCTGCACTTCCTTGGTCTCCACCATGACGTTAGTGCAATGAGGTGTTTCCCACACGGTTCACGCCCAGAGTTGAGTGTTATGCTGCCCTTTCAGGCTTCTCCAGACATTATTAAGTTAATGACACATGATTGTTACCGAAGGCTGCATTCTGCACAGTTTGGTTCACAGAGTTGAGACTTCTACACTTCCCTCATTCGTCTCGTCATCTCTATTCTAACGTTACTAACACAGTGAACTTGACGTCAGTCGAATGATGGGTTCCCCGTAGTGTTCATTCACCAAGTTGAGTATATAACACTTAACTTACACTTCCGTGCATGTTGTTTTCAAACACTAGCAAACGTAGGGAAAGAGAACGGTCACCACGTGATGCATTCTGCACAGTGTTTCTTTTCCCATAGAGTTGAGGGCACTGCACGTTCCTCAAGGTCTTCACACTTGTATTCTGACCCTTCCAACACAGGGAAAGATGATGTTAGTCGACAGATGCTGTCCCCACAGTGTTAGTGCACAGAGTACTGTGCACACTGCCTTTTGCTTCCATCTGTGTGTTTTCAAGCATATCCAACATCGTGAAACTTGCCTGCCAACTACTTGCTGCATTCCACACAGTGCGTCTCAGAGTAAAGCACAGTGCCCTTCCCAAATGGGTCTCAACAACAATAGTCTAACCATACTAACAGTGAATCGTGAGGTTAGTTGACTTGGGCGTGCCACACAGTGTTCAGAGTTGAGTACATACTACTAAGATTCTACCTCCACTCATGTGTTTTCAAACTTTTCCAACTTAGTGAAACAACACAGTAACTGAATGCTCCTTTTCACACAGTGTGTTTTCACAGAGCTGAGCAATCTGCACGTGTCTCATAGGTCTGTAGTCTGTATTCTGACACTATTAATAGAGGGACTCATGAAGTTAGTGAAATCATCTGTTCAGAACACGTTGATTATCACATCGGGTAGAAAACACCTAGCTTCTACTGCCATTCCTGAGTTTTCAAATATTACCAACGTCGTGAAAGAAGCACGTCGCTGAATGCTTAATCCCACAGGGTGATGTTTCACAGAGTGGAGCTTTCTGCACTACCCGCAAAGGTCTCCGCATGTGTATTCAAACACTGGTAGCATAGTGAAACAAGACCTTCTTTGAATGAGGCGTGTTCCTGCAACGAGTTTGGTATGTAACACTTAAATGAAGCTTTCTTGCGTGTGCTTTCAAACTACCAACGAAGCGAAACGGTCTGTTCATTGAGTGCTCTATTCCACACGGAGTGGTGTCTCAGCTTGAGCACTGGACACTTCCGACATTGGTCTCCACCAGTGTGGAGTATTCTCACACTACGAGCACGTTGAATCATAACACTAGTTGAATGAGGCCTGTCCCACAGTGGTCCTTGATAGAGTTGGGTGAATGCAAACGAAGCTTATTTTTCCACGCAGGAGTCTTCCAACATCGCTAATTTCCTGAAACATTCAGGTGGCTGAAAGCTGCATTCCGCGCAGTTGCGGTTTCACAGAGTCAAGCCCACGGCACATCCCGCATTAGTATCTGCGTCTGTATCCTAAAACTCCTCTCTTAGTGAAAAATGATGATAGTTGACTGACGTGTTCTCCAGGCTTCTTTCACAGAGTGATGTGACCTATTGAAACAACATGGGAACTGAATGATGCGTTCCGCAGAGTGTTCCTTCACTGAGTCGAGCAGCCTGCCCTTCCTCCCTTGAGCTCAGCATTCGTTTTCAATACCAATCAACCAACGGAATCATGACGGTGGATGGATGATGCGTCCCCGAGAGTTTTCTTTCCCTGAGTTCAGTATGTACACTCATGTCTTACCTCCACGCAAGAGTTTTTCTACACACTACCAATTTAGTCAAACACATTTCTACTCGAATGCTGGATTCGGCGGAGAAAGCTCTCACTGAGTTGACTACTCTGACTTCCCTCATTGGTCTTGACCTCTGTATTTTAACACGAGATACTTAATGAAACATGATGATACCTGAACGGTGCGTTCTCCACAGTATTCTTTCACAGAGATAAGTATATAACACGGAGCCTACAGTCGCAGCCTTGTGTGTTTTGAGTAGACAATGCTTACCTGATTCTTTTATGCGCGTGTTTTCTAACATTACATTGTGAAACAACATCGAAATTGTAATGCTCTATTCGGCACCGTGCTGTTTCAATAACATAGTGAAACCACCAGGTCACTGACTGCTGCGTTCTGCGCAGGATTTCACAGGGTTGAGCCTTCTACATTTCACTCATAAGTCTTCCCGTAACTATGTTCCAACAATGCTAGCAGAGTAAACTGTGACGTTACTTAAATGATACGTTCCCTTCATTGATCATTGAGAGTTTACTATATACCCCTTAGCTTATACTTGCACGCGCGTACATACAAAGATTGCCCATTTAGTGAAACAACACACAACTGAATGCTTTCAGTTCCACCGTTTTCTATCAAAGAGATGAGCCTTCTGCATCTGGAGTCTGACAGTACTGACGTAGTGAAACGAGAGGTTCGTGGAATGATGTGTTCCCCGCCGTGCTCTTTCCCACAGCTCAGTTTACAACCCTTGCCTTTTCACGTCCATGAATGTTTACTAAGATTCCTAACTGGGTGAAGCAAGACCGCAACCAAATGTGACCTTCTGCACAGTGTTGTTGTACACTCATGAGCATTCTGCACTCCCCTCAAAGGCCTCTGAATCTGTAGTCTAACACGACCCCCCCTAATAAATCATGAAGTTACTTGAATCATGAGCTCACCGCCCTGTGGTGCTGACAGTTGAGTACAACGCAACTAGCTTCTACGTGCATGCGTGAGTTTACAAACACTACCAACGTCGTGAAACACCAGGTCACGGGATGCTCCCTTTCGCTCGGCGTGATTTCACAGAGCAGAGTATTCTGCACTTGCCTCATAGGTCTCTGCCTCTCTATTCCGAAACTACTGACATAGTGAAACCAGACCTCCGTTGAATGAGGCATTCCCGGCCGTGTTCGTGCAGTGTTTCCCCACCCCCACCCCCCGGAGCTGAGCCTGATTCTTTCGTGCCTGTGTTTGAAACAACATGGGAACTGGACGATGCATTCCGAGCCGTGCTCTTTCACAGAGTGGAGCAGCCTGTGCTTCCTTCATTGAGCTCAGCCGTTGTTTGAACAGCAATCAACCAACGGAATCATGACGGTGGATGAATGATGCCTCCCCCACAGTTTTCTTTCCCTGAGTGGAGTATACACACTCACCGACTTAGTGAAACAAACTTCTAACTGAATGCCGGATGATTCCGCAGAGGAAAGTTTCACTGAGTTGCGTACTCTAACGTCCCTCAATGGTCTTGACCTCTGTATTCTAACACAAGATACTTAAAGAAACATGATGATAGCGGAATGTTGCCGTCTCCACAGTGTTCCTTCACAGAGATAAGTTATATAACACTGAGCCTTGCGTTTCCAAAACACTACAACCTTATTGCAACAACATGGTAACTGAATGATGCATTCCGCACAGTGTTCTTGCACTGAGAGGAGCAGCCTGTACTTTGTTCGCTGGGCTCAGCATTTGTTTTCCATAGCAATCAACCAACGGAATCATGACGGTGGATGGATGATGCGTCCCCCACCGTTTTCTTTCCCTGAGTGGAGTACACACACTCATGTCTTAGAAACTTAGTTTCTACCAACTTAGTGAAACAAATTTGTAACTGAATGCTGGATTCTGCGGAGAGCTATTTCACTGAGTTGAGTACTCTCAACATCCCTCATTGGTCGTGACCTCTCTATTCTAACACTAGATTGCTGAGTGCTTCCTTCTCCACAGTGTTCCTTCACAGAGATAAGTATGTGACACCGAGCTTATAGTCGCCGCCTTGGGCTGTGAAAACACCACAACCTTATTGGAACAACATGGTACCTGAACGCTGCATTCCGCACAGCGTCGTTTCTCAGAGTCGAGCCCACGGCACCTCCCTCTTTGCTGTTTGCCTCTCTCTTCTTAACAGTACTCCCTTATTGAAAGTTGACGATAGTTGAATCATGGGTTCTCCACAGTGTTCTTTCACACAGTTATGTATATAACATTGAGTTTATTAGTTCCAGGCTTGTTTTCCACCATTACGAACTTATTGAAACACCGTGGTACCTGAATGCTGCATTCCGCACAGTGTTGTTTCACAGAATCGAGCCCCCTGCACATCCCGCGTTGGTATTTGCCTCTAATCTAACGCACCTCACTTAGTGAAAGTAGACGATAGTTGAATGATGCGTTCTCCACAGGGTTCCTTGTTAAAGCCACGCACATAACGCTTACCTTGATACTGCGATTCATGTGTTTTCAAACGTTACTGACTTTCTGAAACAATGTGGAAATTGAACGCTGCATCCCTCACAGTGTTGTTTCACAGCGTCGAGCACCCTACGCATCGCTCATTGGTATTGGCCTCTGTCTTCTAACACGACTCCTTTAGAGAATGGTGATGATAGTTGAATGATGCGTTTTCCAGTGGTCTTTCACAGAGCGAAGTATGTAACCGCAACTTGATTCTTTCGTGCATGTGTTTTCGAACTTTACTGAATTATGGAAACGACATGGGAACTGAATGGTGCATTCCGCTCAGTGTTCTCTCACAGAGTGGAGCAGCCTGCACTTCCTTCCTTGAGCTCAGCATTCGTTGTCAATAACAGTCAACCAACGGAATCATGATGGTTGATGAATGACGGAGGAGGGCACTTGTGGGGATGAGCCCTCGGGTGTTATATGGAAACCAACTTGACAATACACTGTGTTTTAAAAAATCACCTTCCTTCAGAAGAAATGGGTAGAAGACATGAACAGACACTTCTCCAAGAGGACATTCAGATGGCCAACAGACACAAGAGACGATGCTCAGCGTCCCTCATCATCAGGGAACTACAAATCGAAAGCACCCTGAGACACCACCTCATGCCGGTCCGGGTGGCTACAATGAACAACTCAGGAGACTTCTAGATGCTGGCGAGGATGTGGAGAAGCGGGCACCCTCTTACACTCATGGTGGCGATGAAAACTGGTGCAACCCCTACGGAATACAGCATGGAGGTTCCTCAAAACATTGACAATAGGACGTCACTGTAACCCAGCAAGCAATTTGCCCAAGGGATACAGAAGTGCTGATGCATAGGGGCACATGTACCCCAATGTTCGTAGCAGCACTCCCAGCAAGAGCCAAAACATGGAAGGAACCTAAGAGGACATCAACTGATGAATGGATCAAGAAGATGTGGTATATTTATTTATACAATGGAACACTACATGGCAGTGAGAAAGAATGAAACCTGACCATGTCCAGCAACGTGGATGGAACTAGAGGGTGTTGTTTGCTGGATTAAGTAAGTCAGGCAGCAAGGACAGATAACGTATGTTTGCCCATATAGGTGGATTAGGAGGGTGTTAACAGAAGACAAAGCTTGGGAAGAAGGGGAAAGTGAGCAGGGGAGAGAGAGGGAGGCAAACTAGGACAAGCTCTTGAATGCTGAGAACAGAGAGGAGGCCACTGGTTGGGATGAGCACTGGGTGTTATACGTAAACCAACGTGACAATAAACTATTACCGGGGGGGGGGGGGAAATCACTTCAGTTCACACATTAAATATGATCAAACCACCAGAAATCAGTGTACTAACGTGATTTATCACTGGAGGGTACCAGAGTCCACCAAATCTAGTCCAGGCTCAAAGTTGTCGATATAAACTTTGCCCACTAGATGGCGTGAATGGTGGAAGAGCATGGGCACCTCAAACAAACTGGTTTCCCATGTGCCACTGTCCCCTGACGAGACGGATAGAAGGAATCCAGTTCTAATAGAATACGGCCTTAGGAGCTAGCTAGATTATGAGTGCCCTTTTCTGACAAAAGGGCTAGGAATATTAAAATTCCAGATAACAAGCCCTTTTATTCCAGCAAAAAAAAAAAAAAAACAAACAAAAAAACAAAACAAAAAAAAACCTTTCTCTAAATTAAAAGAGAATTTTTTTTTTTACAAATAGTTTATTGTCAAGTTGGTTACCAAATAACACCCAGTGCTCATCCCCACATGTGCCCTCCTCCATGCCAATCACCCCCATCCCCTCTACCCCATACCCATCAGCCCTCAGTTTGTTTTCAACATTCAAGAGTCTCTCATTGTTTGCTTCCTCCCTATCCCCCACTATTTCTATTTTAGGAGAGTTTGTTCTAGTTCTGAGAAGAATGCTGGTGCAATTTTGATTGAGATTTCATTGAATGTGTAGATAGTTATGGGTAGTAATGACGTTTTAACAGTATTTATTCTTCCGACCCACGAGCATGGAATGTTTCTCGATTTCTTTGTTTGTATCTTTTTCAATGTCCTTCATAAGTTTTCTATAGTTTTCACCATAGAGATCTCATATCGTTGTTTACGTTTATTTCTCGGTAGTTGATGGTTTTTGTGCAATTGGGAATGGGATCCGTTTCTTGATTTCTCTTTCTGCTGCTTCATTGTTGGTGTATACAAATGCAGCCGATTTCTGTACATTGATTTTGTACCCTGCACCTTGACCGATTTCTGGATCAGTTCTAGTAGGCTTCTGGTGAAGTCTCCCGGATTTTCTATGTAGACTATCATGTGGTCTGTGGAAAGTAAGTTTGACGTCTTCTTTGCCAATTCTCATGCCTTTGAATTCCTTTTGTTGTCCGATGGCTGGTGCTCGGACTTCCAGCACTATGTTCAACAACAGTGGAGAGAGTGGACATCTCTGTCATGTTCCTGATCGAAGGGAGAAAGCTCTTATTTTTTTCCCCGGTGAGGATGATGTTAGCTGAGGGCTTCTCATAGACCGCTTTTGTGATGTTTAAGTCGATTCCTTCTACCCGGACGTTCTCGAGGGTCTCTATTAAGAAGACATCTGTATTGGGGCGCCTGGGTAGCTTAGTCGGTTAAGCGTCCGACCTTCGCTTAAGTCATGATCTCACGGTTCGTGGGTTCAAGCCCCGCGTCGGGCTCTTTGCCGACTGCCAGCTCAGAGCCTGGAGCCTGTTTCAGTCTGTGATTCCCTCTCTCTCTCTGACCCTCCCCTGCTCGCTCTCTCTCTCTCTCTCTCTCTCTCTCTCTCTCCTAGAAATAAAAAAAAAAGAGATCTGTATTTTCTGAAATGCTTTCTCTGCGTCTATTGACAGGATCGTATGAATTTTATCTTTTCTTTTATTGATGTGATGTATCACAATGAATAATTTGCGAATATTGAACCAACCCTGTAACTCAAGCATGATCTCACTACATCTTGGTGGATACTTGTTTTGATGTGCTGTTGACTTATATTTGCGAGTATCTTGTTGAAGATTTTTGCTTCTGTAATCATCAAAGATATTGGCCTGTAGTTCTCTTTTTCTGCCTGGGTCTCTGTCTGGCTTGGGAATCAAAGTGATGCTGGTTTCAGAAAACGAGTCTGGAAGTTTTCCTTCGATTTCTATTTTTTGGAATAGTTTGAGAAGGATGGGGTTTTAATTCTGTGTTAACTTCTGGTAGAATTCCCCGGGGGAGGCAGCTGGCCCAGGGCTCTTTTTTGTTGGGAGATTTTTGATAACCGATTCGATTTCCTCACGTGTTATGGGTCTCCTCAGGTTTTCTATCTCTGTGTTTTGTGAAATGCTTTCTCTGCCTCTATTGCCAGGATCAAATGAATTTTATGTTTTCTTTTATTCATGTGATGTATCACATTGAATGATTGGCGAATGTGCGATGTGCACGTGAGAAGATCTTCATCACATTGAAGATCTCCTCTTCCAACAAATTAACTTAGCGAAACAACTAAGTTGTTACTGAATGCTACCTTCGGCACAGTGATGTTTCAGTCTGTGGACTGAGCCTTCTGGGCTCCCCACGTAGGTCTTCGCATGTGTAGTCAGTCTTACACTACTAGCATGGCGAAACAAAACCTTAGTTGAATGAGACTTTCCACACAGGGTTCTTGCACCGAGTTGAGTACGTAACACTTAACTGGAGCTTCCATGCATTTAGATCCAGGGTACCAATGTAGTGAAACGCCGTGGTCATTGAATGCTGCGTTCCGCATAATGTGGTTTTCAAATTGAGCACAGTGCATTTCTCACATTGGTCTCCACAACTCTATTCTAACACTACGAACACAGTGAATGAAACGTGACCTTATTGAATGAGACCTGCCCTCCAGAACCCTTCACAGAGGTGAGACGACAACATACTAGCATATTCTTACACCCGAGAGTCTCCGAACATTGCTAACTTCGTGAAACATCCAGGTGACTGAAGGATGCATTCGGCACGGTGCTGTTGCATTGACCACAGTTTTTATTCTCAGGGTTGAGTACAAAATACTTAGCTTATACTTCCCTGCATGCGTTTTCACACATTACTAAATTAGTGAAACATCATGAAGACCGAGTGCTGCATTCTTCCCAGTGTTGTTTCTGAGAGTTGAGCACAACTGCACGTCCCTCAAAGGTCTCTGCACTCGTATTCTGACACTTCTGACATAGGGAAAGATGACGTTAGCCAAGTGACGCTTTCCCCCACAGTGTTCATGCACAGACGTGATTCTATAGCATAGAGCGAATATGTCCATGCATTTGTTGTCAAACATTACCAATGTAGCGAAAGAACCTGGTAACTGAGTGTTGCATTCCGCCTAATGTTGTTTCTCCGAGTTAAGCACAGTGCTTTTCCATCATTCGTCCTTATCTGTGTTTTCAAACACTGGGAACAGTGAAAGAAGTTACTTGAACAATGAGTTCCCCACAGTGTTCTTTCACAGACGCGAGTACATACCACTATGCTTATAGTTCCATGCATATGTTTTTAAACTTTACCAACGCAGTGATTATCGCACTTAGTTCATACTTCCGTGCTTGTGTTTTCAAACATTACGAAGTCAGTGAAACAACACGGTAATGGAAGACGCACTGTCTTCTTCGTTCGCGGAGTTGAGCATGCTGCACTTTAGAGTGAAACATGACGTTCGCTGAACGATGCGTTCCCCGCAGTGTTCTTGCAGAGAGAACTAAGTCTCTATACAGACAGCTAAGAGAAACTAAGTCTATAACAGTTTATACTTCCTTCCATGCTTGTGTTTTCAAAGATGCCTAAGTTATTGCGACAACGTGGTAAGTAAATGCTGCGTTGTACCCTGGGTTTGTTCACAGAGAGTGAACAAGTGCACGCTGCACTTCCTTGGTCTCCACCATGACGTTAGTGCAATGAGGTGTTTCCCACACGGTTCACGCCCAGAGTTGAGTGTTATGCTGCCCTTTCAGGCTTCTCCAGACATTATTAAGTTAATGACACATGATTGTTACCGAAGGCTGCATTCTGCACAGTTTGGTTCACAGAGTTGAGACTTCTACACTTCCCTCATTCGTCTCGTCATCTCTATTCTAACGTTACTAACACAGTGAACTTGACGTCAGTCGAATGATGGGTTCCCCGTAGTGTTCATTCACCAAGTTGAGTATATAACACTTAACTTACACTTCCGTGCATGTTGTTTTCAAACACTAGCAAACGTAGGGAAAGAGAACGGTCACCACGTGATGCATTCTGCACAGTGTTTCTTTTCCCATAGAGTTGAGGGCACTGCACGTTCCTCAAGGTCTTCACACTTGTATTCTGACCCTTCCAACACAGGGAAAGATGATGTTAGTCGACAGATGCTGTCCCCACAGTGTTAGTGCACAGAGTACTGTGCACACTGCCTTTTGCTTCCATCTGTGTGTTTTCAAGCATATCCAACATCGTGAAACTTGCCTGCCAACTACTTGCTGCATTCCACACAGTGCGTCTCAGAGTAAAGCACAGTGCCCTTCCCAAATGGGTCTCAACAACAATAGTCTAACCATACTAACAGTGAATCGTGAGGTTAGTTGACTTGGGCGTGCCACACAGTGTTCAGAGTTGAGTACATACTACTAAGATTCTACCTCCACTCATGTGTTTTCAAACTTTTCCAACTTAGTGAAACAACACAGTAACTGAATGCTCCTTTTCACACAGTGTGTTTTCACAGAGCTGAGCAATCTGCACGTGTCTCATAGGTCTGTAGTCTGTATTCTGACACTATTAATAGAGGGACTCATGAAGTTAGTGAAATCATCTGTTCAGAACACGTTGATTATCACATCGGGTAGAAAACACCTAGCTTCTACTGCCATTCCTGAGTTTTCAAATATTACCAACGTCGTGAAAGAAGCACGTCGCTGAATGCTTAATCCCACAGGGTGATGTTTCACAGAGTGGAGCTTTCTGCACTACCCGCAAAGGTCTCCGCATGTGTATTCAAACACTGGTAGCATAGTGAAACAAGACCTTCTTTGAATGAGGCGTGTTCCTGCAACGAGTTTGGTATGTAACACTTAAATGAAGCTTTCTTGCGTGTGCTTTCAAACTACCAACGAAGCGAAACGGTCTGTTCATTGAGTGCTCTATTCCACACGGAGTGGTGTCTCAGCTTGAGCACTGGACACTTCCGACATTGGTCTCCACCAGTGTGGAGTATTCTCACACTACGAGCACGTTGAATCATAACACTAGTTGAATGAGGCCTGTCCCACAGTGGTCCTTGATAGAGTTGGGTGAATGCAAACGAAGCTTATTTTTCCACGCAGGAGTCTTCCAACATCGCTAATTTCCTGAAACATTCAGGTGGCTGAAAGCTGCATTCCGCGCAGGTGCGGTTTCACAGAGTCAAGCCCACGGCACATCCCGCATTAGTATCTGCGTCTGTATCCTAAAACTCCTCTCTTAGTGAAAAATGATGATAGTTGACTGACGTGTTCTCCAGGCTTCTTTCACAGAGTGATGTGACCTATTGAAACAACATGGGAACTGAATGATGCGTTCCGCAGAGTGTTCCTTCACTGAGTCGAGCAGCCTGCCCTTCCTCCCTTGAGCTCAGCATTCGTTTTCAATACCAATCAACCAACGGAATCATGACGGTGGATGGATGATGCGTCCCCGAGAGTTTTCTTTCCCTGAGTTCAGTATGTACACTCATGTCTTACCTCCACGCAAGAGTTTTTCTACACACTACCAATTTAGTCAAACACATTTCTACTCGAATGCTGGATTCGGCGGAGAAAGCTCTCACTGAGTTGACTACTCTGACTTCCCTCATTGGTCTTGACCTCTGTATTTTAACACGAGATACTTAATGAAACATGATGATACCTGAACGGTGCGTTCTCCACAGTATTCTTTCACAGAGATAAGTATATAACACGGAGCCTACAGTCGCAGCCTTGTGTGTTTTGAGTAGACAATGCTTACCTGATTCTTTTATGCGCGTGTTTTCTAACATTACATTGTGAAACAACATCGAAATTGTAATGCTCTATTCGGCACCGTGCTGTTTCAATAACATAGTGAAACCACCAGGTCACTGACTGCTGCGTTCTGCGCAGGATTTCACAGGGTTGAGCCTTCTACATTTCACTCATAAGTCTTCCCGTAACTATGTTCCAACAATGCTAGCAGAGTAAACTGTGACGTTACTTAAATGATACGTTCCCTTCATTGATCATTGAGAGTTTACTATATACCCCTTAGCTTATACTTGCACGCGCGTACATACAAAGATTGCCCATTTAGTGAAACAACACACAACTGAATGCTTTCAGTTCCACCGTTTTCTATCAAAGAGATGAGCCTTCTGCATCTGGAGTCTGACAGTACTGACGTAGTGAAACGAGAGGTTCGTGGAATGATGTGTTCCCCGCCGTGCTCTTTCCCACAGCTCAGTTTACAACCCTTGCCTTTTCACGTCCATGAATGTTTACTAAGATTCCTAACTGGGTGAAGCAAGACCGCAACCAAATGTGACCTTCTGCACAGTGTTGTTGTACACTCATGAGCATTCTGCACTCCCCTCAAAGGCCTCTGAATCTGTAGTCTAACACGACCCCCCCTAATAAATCATGAAGTTACTTGAATCATGAGCTCACCGCCCTGTGGTGCTGACAGTTGAGTACAACGCAACTAGCTTCTACGTGCATGCGTGAGTTTACAAACACTACCAACGTCGTGAAACACCAGGTCACGGGATGCTCCCTTTCGCTCGGCGTGATTTCACAGAGCAGAGTATTCTGCACTTGCCTCATAGGTCTCTGCCTCTCTATTCCGAAACTACTGACATAGTGAAACCAGACCTCCGTTGAATGAGGCATTCCCGGCCGTGTTCGTGCAGTGTTTCCCCACCCCCACCCCCCCGGAGCTGAGCCTGATTCTTTCGTGCCTGTGTTTGAAACAACATGGGAACTGGACGATGCATTCCGAGCCGTGCTCTTTCACAGAGTGGAGCAGCCTGTGCTTCCTTCATTGAGCTCAGCCGTTGTTTGAACAGCAATCAACCAACGGAATCATGACGGTGGATGAATGATGCCTCCCCCACAGTTTTCTTTCCCTGAGTGGAGTATACACACTCACCGACTTAGTGAAACAAACTTCTAACTGAATGCCGGATGATTCCGCAGAGGAAAGTTTCACTGAGTTGCGTACTCTAACGTCCCTCAATGGTCTTGACCTCTGTATTCTAACACAAGATACTTAAAGAAACATGATGATAGCGGAATGTTGCCGTCTCCACAGTGTTCCTTCACAGAGATAAGTTATATAACACTGAGCCTTGCGTTTCCAAAACACTACAACCTTATTGCAACAACATGGTAACTGAATGATGCATTCCGCACAGTGTTCTTGCACTGAGAGGAGCAGCCTGTACTTTGTTCGCTGGGCTCAGCATTTGTTTTCCATAGCAATCAACCAACGGAATCATGACGGTGGATGGATGATGCGTCCCCCACCGTTTTCTTTCCCTGAGTGGAGTACACACACTCATGTCTTAGAAACTTAGTTTCTACCAACTTAGTGAAACAAATTTGTAACTGAATGCTGGATTCTGCGGAGAGCTATTTCACTGAGTTGAGTACTCTCAACATCCCTCATTGGTCGTGACCTCTCTATTCTAACACTAGATTGCTGAGTGCTTCCTTCTCCACAGTGTTCCTTCACAGAGATAAGTATGTGACACCGAGCTTATAGTCGCCGCCTTGGGCTGTGAAAACACCACAACCTTATTGGAACAACATGGTACCTGAACGCTGCATTCCGCACAGCGTCGTTTCTCAGAGTCGAGCCCACGGCACCTCCCTCTTTGCTGTTTGCCTCTCTCTTCTTAACAGTACTCCCTTATTGAAAGTTGACGATAGTTGAATCATGGGTTCTCCACAGTGTTCTTTCACACAGTTATGTATATAACATTGAGTTTATTAGTTCCAGGCTTGTTTTCCACCATTACGAACTTATTGAAACACCGTGGTACCTGAATGCTGCATTCCGCACAGTGTTGTTTCACAGAATCGAGCCCCCTGCACATCCCGCGTTGGTATTTGCCTCTAATCTAACGCACCTCACTTAGTGAAAGTAGACGATAGTTGAATGATGCGTTCTCCACAGGGTTCCTTGTTAAAGCCACGCACATAACGCTTACCTTGATACTGCGATTCATGTGTTTTCAAACGTTACTGACTTTCTGAAACAATGTGGAAATTGAACGCTGCATCCCTCACAGTGTTGTTTCACAGCGTCGAGCACCCTACGCATCGCTCATTGGTATTGGCCTCTGTCTTCTAACACGACTCCTTTAGAGAATGGTGATGATAGTTGAATGATGCGTTTTCCAGTGGTCTTTCACAGAGCGAAGTATGTAACCGCAACTTGATTCTTTCGTGCATGTGTTTTCGAACTTTACTGAATTATGGAAACGACATGGGAACTGAATGGTGCATTCCGCTCAGTGTTCTCTCACAGAGTGGAGCAGCCTGCACTTCCTTCCTTGAGCTCAGCATTCGTTGTCAATAACAGTCAACCAACGGAATCATGATGGTTGATGAATGACGGAGGAGGGCACTTGTGGGGATGAGCCCTCGGGTGTTATATGGAAACCAACTTGACAATACACTGTGTTTTAAAAAATCACCTTCCTTCAGAAGAAATGGGTAGAAGACATGAACAGACACTTCTCCAAGAGGACATTCAGATGGCCAACAGACACAAGAGACGATGCTCAGCGTCCCTCATCATCAGGGAACTACAAATCGAAAGCACCCTGAGACACCACCTCATGCCGGTCCGGGTGGCTACAATGAACAACTCAGGAGACTTCTAGATGCTGGCGAGGATGTGGAGAAGCGGGCACCCTCTTACACTCATGGTGGCGATGAAAACTGGTGCAACCCCTACGGAATACAGCATGGAGGTTCCTCAAAACATTGACAATAGGACGTCACTGTAACCCAGCAAGCAATTTGCCCAAGGGATACAGAAGTGCTGATGCATAGGGGCACATGTACCCCAATGTTCGTAGCAGCACTCCCAGCAAGAGCCAAAACATGGAAGGAACCTAAGAGGACATCAACTGATGAATGGATCAAGAAGATGTGGTATATTTATTTATACAATGGAACACTACATGGCAGTGAGAAAGAATGAAACCTGACCATGTCCAGCAACGTGGATGGAACTAGAGGGTGTTGTTTGCTGGATTAAGTAAGTCAGGCAGCAAGGACAGATAACGTATGTTTGCCCATATAGGTGGATTAGGAGGGTGTTAACAGAAGACAAAGCTTGGGAAGAAGGGGAAAGTGAGCAGGGGAGAGAGAGGGAGGCAAACTAGGACAAGCTCTTGAATGCTGAGAACAGAGAGGAGGCCACTGGTTGGGATGAGCACTGGGTGTTATACGTAAACCAACGTGACAATAAACTATTACCGGGGGGGGGGGAAATCACTTCAGTTCACACATTAAATATGATCAAACCACCAGAAATCAGTGTACTAACGTGATTTATCACTGGAGGGTACCAGAGTCCACCAAATCTAGTCCAGGCTCAAAGTTGTCGATATAAACTTTGCCCACTAGATGGCGTGAATGGTGGAAGAGCATGGGCACCTCAAACAAACTGGTTTCCCATGTGCCACTGTCCCCTGACGAGACGGATAGAAGGAATCCAGTTCTAATAGAATACGGCCTTAGGAGCTAGCTAGATTATGAGTGCCCTTTTCTGACAAAAGGGCTAGGAATATTAAAATTCCAGATAACAAGCCCTTTTATTCCAGCAAAAAAAAAAAAAAAACAAAAAAACAAAAAAACAAAACAAAAAAAAACCTTTCTCTAAATTAAAAGAGAATTTTTTTTTTTTACAAATAGTTTATTGTCAAGTTGGTTACCAAATAACACCCAGTGCTCATCCCCACATGTGCCCTCCTCCATGCCAATCACCCCCATCCCCTCTACCCCATACCCATCAGCCCTCAGTTTGTTTTCAACATTCAAGAGTCTCTCATTGTTTGCTTCCTCCCTATCCCCCACTATTTCTATTTTAGGAGAGTTTGTTCTAGTTCTGAGAAGAATGCTGGTGCAATTTTGATTGAGATTTCATTGAATGTGTAGATAGTTATGGGTAGTAATGACGTTTTAACAGTATTTATTCTTCCGACCCACGAGCATGGAATGTTTCTCGATTTCTTTGTTTGTATCTTTTTCAATGTCCTTCATAAGTTTTCTATAGTTTTCACCATAGAGATCTCATATCGTTGTTTACGTTTATTTCTCGGTAGTTGATGGTTTTTGTGCAATTGGGAATGGGATCCGTTTCTTGATTTCTCTTTCTGCTGCTTCATTGTTGGTGTATACAAATGCAGCCGATTTCTGTACATTGATTTTGTACCCTGCACCTTGACCGATTTCTGGATCAGTTCTAGTAGGCTTCTGGTGAAGTCTCCCGGATTTTCTATGTAGACTATCATGTGGTCTGTGGAAAGTAAGTTTGACGTCTTCTTTGCCAATTCTCATGCCTTTGAATTCCTTTTGTTGTCCGATGGCTGGTGCTCGGACTTCCAGCACTATGTTCAACAACAGTGGAGAGAGTGGACATCTCTGTCATGTTCCTGATCGAAGGGAGAAAGCTCTTATTTTTTTCCCCGGTGAGGATGATGTTAGCTGAGGGCTTCTCATAGACCGCTTTTGTGATGTTTAAGTCGATTCCTTCTACCCGGACGTTCTCGAGGGTCTCTATTAAGAAGACATCTGTATTGGGGCGCCTGGGTAGCTTAGTCGGTTAAGCGTCCGACCTTCGCTTAAGTCATGATCTCACGGTTCGTGGGTTCAAGCCCCGCGTCGGGCTCTTTGCCGACTGCCAGCTCAGAGCCTGGAGCCTGTTTCAGTCTGTGATTCCCTCTCTCTCTCTGACCCTCCCCTGCTCGCTCTCTCTCTCTCTCCTAGAAATAAAAAAAAAAGAGATCTGTATTTTCTGAAATGCTTTCTCTGCGTCTATTGACAGGATCGTATGAATTTTATCTTTTCTTTTATTGATGTGATGTATCACAATGAATAATTTGCGAATATTGAACCAACCCTGTAACTCAAGCATGATCTCACTACATCTTGGTGGATACTTGTTTTGATGTGCTGTTGACTTATATTTGCGAGTATCTTGTTGAAGATTTTTGCTTCTGTAATCATCAAAGATATTGGCCTGTAGTTCTCTTTTTCTGCCTGGGTCTCTGTCTGGCTTGGGAATCAAAGTGATGCTGGTTTCAGAAAACGAGTCTGGAAGTTTTCCTTCGATTTCTATTTTTTGGAATAGTTTGAGAAGGATGGGGTTTTAATTCTGTGTTAACTTCTGGTAGAATTCCCCGGGGGAGGCAGCTGGCCCAGGGCTCTTTTTTGTTGGGAGATTTTTGATAACCGATTCGATTTCCTCACGTGTTATGGGTCTCCTCAGGTTTTCTATCTCTGTGTTTTGTGAAATGCTTTCTCTGCCTCTATTGCCAGGATCAAATGAATTTTATGTTTTCTTTTATTCATGTGATGTATCACATTGAATGATTGGCGAATGTGCGATGTGCACGTGAGAAGATCTTCATCACATTGAAGATCTCCTCTTCCAACAAATTAACTTAGCGAAACAACTAAGTTGTTACTGAATGCTACCTTCGGCACAGTGATGTTTCAGTCTGTGGACTGAGCCTTCTGGGCTCCCCACGTAGGTCTTCGCATGTGTAGTCAGTCTTACACTACTAGCATGGCGAAACAAAACCTTAGTTGAATGAGACTTTCCACACAGGGTTCTTGCACCGAGTTGAGTACGTAACACTTAACTGGAGCTTCCATGCATTTAGATCCAGGGTACCAATGTAGTGAAACGCCGTGGTCATTGAATGCTGCGTTCCGCATAATGTGGTTTTCAAATTGAGCACAGTGCATTTCTCACATTGGTCTCCACAACTCTATTCTAACACTACGAACACAGTGAATGAAACGTGACCTTATTGAATGAGACCTGCCCTCCAGAACCCTTCACAGAGGTGAGACGACAACATACTAGCATATTCTTACACCCGAGAGTCTCCGAACATTGCTAACTTCGTGAAACATCCAGGTGACTGAAGGATGCATTCGGCACGGTGCTGTTGCATTGACCACAGTTTTTATTCTCAGGGTTGAGTACAAAATACTTAGCTTATACTTCCCTGCATGCGTTTTCACACATTACTAAATTAGTGAAACATCATGAAGACCGAGTGCTGCATTCTTCCCAGTGTTGTTTCTGAGAGTTGAGCACAACTGCACGTCCCTCAAAGGTCTCTGCACTCGTATTCTGACACTTCTGACATAGGGAAAGATGACGTTAGCCAAGTGACGCTTTCCCCCACAGTGTTCATGCACAGACGTGATTCTATAGCATAGAGCGAATATGTCCATGCATTTGTTGTCAAACATTACCAATGTAGCGAAAGAACCTGGTAACTGAGTGTTGCATTCCGCCTAATGTTGTTTCTCCGAGTTAAGCACAGTGCTTTTCCATCATTCGTCCTTATCTGTGTTTTCAAACACTGGGAACAGTGAAAGAAGTTACTTGAACAATGAGTTCCCCACAGTGTTCTTTCACAGACGCGAGTACATACCACTATGCTTATAGTTCCATGCATATGTTTTTAAACTTTACCAACGCAGTGATTATCGCACTTAGTTCATACTTCCGTGCTTGTGTTTTCAAACATTACGAAGTCAGTGAAACAACACGGTAATGGAAGACGCACTGTCTTCTTCGTTCGCGGAGTTGAGCATGCTGCACTTTAGAGTGAAACATGACGTTCGCTGAACGATGCGTTCCCCGCAGTGTTCTTGCAGAGAGAACTAAGTCTCTATACAGACAGCTAAGAGAAACTAAGTCTATAACAGTTTATACTTCCTTCCATGCTTGTGTTTTCAAAGATGCCTAAGTTATTGCGACAACGTGGTAAGTAAATGCTGCGTTGTACCCTGGGTTTGTTCACAGAGAGTGAACAAGTGCACGCTGCACTTCCTTGGTCTCCACCATGACGTTAGTGCAATGAGGTGTTTCCCACACGGTTCACGCCCAGAGTTGAGTGTTATGCTGCCCTTTCAGGCTTCTCCAGACATTATTAAGTTAATGACACATGATTGTTACCGAAGGCTGCATTCTGCACAGTTTGGTTCACAGAGTTGAGACTTCTACACTTCCCTCATTCGTCTCGTCATCTCTATTCTAACGTTACTAACACAGTGAACTTGACGTCAGTCGAATGATGGGTTCCCCGTAGTGTTCATTCACCAAGTTGAGTATATAACACTTAACTTACACTTCCGTGCATGTTGTTTTCAAACACTAGCAAACGTAGGGAAAGAGAACGGTCACCACGTGATGCATTCTGCACAGTGTTTCTTTTCCCATAGAGTTGAGGGCACTGCACGTTCCTCAAGGTCTTCACACTTGTATTCTGACCCTTCCAACACAGGGAAAGATGATGTTAGTCGACAGATGCTGTCCCCACAGTGTTAGTGCACAGAGTACTGTGCACACTGCCTTTTGCTTCCATCTGTGTGTTTTCAAGCATATCCAACATCGTGAAACTTGCCTGCCAACTACTTGCTGCATTCCACACAGTGCGTCTCAGAGTAAAGCACAGTGCCCTTCCCAAATGGGTCTCAACAACAATAGTCTAACCATACTAACAGTGAATCGTGAGGTTAGTTGACTTGGGCGTGCCACACAGTGTTCAGAGTTGAGTACATACTACTAAGATTCTACCTCCACTCATGTGTTTTCAAACTTTTCCAACTTAGTGAAACAACACAGTAACTGAATGCTCCTTTTCACACAGTGTGTTTTCACAGAGCTGAGCAATCTGCACGTGTCTCATAGGTCTGTAGTCTGTATTCTGACACTATTAATAGAGGGACTCATGAAGTTAGTGAAATCATCTGTTCAGAACACGTTGATTATCACATCGGGTAGAAAACACCTAGCTTCTACTGCCATTCCTGAGTTTTCAAATATTACCAACGTCGTGAAAGAAGCACGTCGCTGAATGCTTAATCCCACAGGGTGATGTTTCACAGAGTGGAGCTTTCTGCACTACCCGCAAAGGTCTCCGCATGTGTATTCAAACACTGGTAGCATAGTGAAACAAGACCTTCTTTGAATGAGGCGTGTTCCTGCAACGAGTTTGGTATGTAACACTTAAATGAAGCTTTCTTGCGTGTGCTTTCAAACTACCAACGAAGCGAAACGGTCTGTTCATTGAGTGCTCTATTCCACACGGAGTGGTGTCTCAGCTTGAGCACTGGACACTTCCGACATTGGTCTCCACCAGTGTGGAGTATTCTCACACTACGAGCACGTTGAATCATAACACTAGTTGAATGAGGCCTGTCCCACAGTGGTCCTTGATAGAGTTGGGTGAATGCAAACGAAGCTTATTTTTCCACGCAGGAGTCTTCCAACATCGCTAATTTCCTGAAACATTCAGGTGGCTGAAAGCTGCATTCCGCGCAGTTGCGGTTTCACAGAGTCAAGCCCACGGCACATCCCGCATTAGTATCTGCGTCTGTATCCTAAAACTCCTCTCTTAGTGAAAAATGATGATAGTTGACTGACGTGTTCTCCAGGCTTCTTTCACAGAGTGATGTGACCTATTGAAACAACATGGGAACTGAATGATGCGTTCCGCAGAGTGTTCCTTCACTGAGTCGAGCAGCCTGCCCTTCCTCCCTTGAGCTCAGCATTCGTTTTCAATACCAATCAACCAACGGAATCATGACGGTGGATGGATGATGCGTCCCCGAGAGTTTTCTTTCCCTGAGTTCAGTATGTACACTCATGTCTTACCTCCACGCAAGAGTTTTTCTACACACTACCAATTTAGTCAAACACATTTCTACTCGAATGCTGGATTCGGCGGAGAAAGCTCTCACTGAGTTGACTACTCTGACTTCCCTCATTGGTCTTGACCTCTGTATTTTAACACGAGATACTTAATGAAACATGATGATACCTGAACGGTGCGTTCTCCACAGTATTCTTTCACAGAGATAAGTATATAACACGGAGCCTACAGTCGCAGCCTTGTGTGTTTTGAGTAGACAATGCTTACCTGATTCTTTTATGCGCGTGTTTTCTAACATTACATTGTGAAACAACATCGAAATTGTAATGCTCTATTCGGCACCGTGCTGTTTCAATAACATAGTGAAACCACCAGGTCACTGACTGCTGCGTTCTGCGCAGGATTTCACAGGGTTGAGCCTTCTACATTTCACTCATAAGTCTTCCCGTAACTATGTTCCAACAATGCTAGCAGAGTAAACTGTGACGTTACTTAAATGATACGTTCCCTTCATTGATCATTGAGAGTTTACTATATACCCCTTAGCTTATACTTGCACGCGCGTACATACAAAGATTGCCCATTTAGTGAAACAACACACAACTGAATGCTTTCAGTTCCACCGTTTTCTATCAAAGAGATGAGCCTTCTGCATCTGGAGTCTGACAGTACTGACGTAGTGAAACGAGAGGTTCGTGGAATGATGTGTTCCCCGCCGTGCTCTTTCCCACAGCTCAGTTTACAACCCTTGCCTTTTCACGTCCATGAATGTTTACTAAGATTCCTAACTGGGTGAAGCAAGACCGCAACCAAATGTGACCTTCTGCACAGTGTTGTTGTACACTCATGAGCATTCTGCACTCCCCTCAAAGGCCTCTGAATCTGTAGTCTAACACGACCCCCCCTAATAAATCATGAAGTTACTTGAATCATGAGCTCACCGCCCTGTGGTGCTGACAGTTGAGTACAACGCAACTAGCTTCTACGTGCATGCGTGAGTTTACAAACACTACCAACGTCGTGAAACACCAGGTCACGGGATGCTCCCTTTCGCTCGGCGTGATTTCACAGAGCAGAGTATTCTGCACTTGCCTCATAGGTCTCTGCCTCTCTATTCCGAAACTACTGACATAGTGAAACCAGACCTCCGTTGAATGAGGCATTCCCGGCCGTGTTCGTGCAGTGTTTCCCCACCCCCACCCCCCCGGAGCTGAGCCTGATTCTTTCGTGCCTGTGTTTGAAACAACATGGGAACTGGACGATGCATTCCGAGCCGTGCTCTTTCACAGAGTGGAGCAGCCTGTGCTTCCTTCATTGAGCTCAGCCGTTGTTTGAACAGCAATCAACCAACGGAATCATGACGGTGGATGAATGATGCCTCCCCCACAGTTTTCTTTCCCTGAGTGGAGTATACACACTCACCGACTTAGTGAAACAAACTTCTAACTGAATGCCGGATGATTCCGCAGAGGAAAGTTTCACTGAGTTGCGTACTCTAACGTCCCTCAATGGTCTTGACCTCTGTATTCTAACACAAGATACTTAAAGAAACATGATGATAGCGGAATGTTGCCGTCTCCACAGTGTTCCTTCACAGAGATAAGTTATATAACACTGAGCCTTGCGTTTCCAAAACACTACAACCTTATTGCAACAACATGGTAACTGAATGATGCATTCCGCACAGTGTTCTTGCACTGAGAGGAGCAGCCTGTACTTTGTTCGCTGGGCTCAGCATTTGTTTTCCATAGCAATCAACCAACGGAATCATGACGGTGGATGGATGATGCGTCCCCCACCGTTTTCTTTCCCTGAGTGGAGTACACACACTCATGTCTTAGAAACTTAGTTTCTACCAACTTAGTGAAACAAATTTGTAACTGAATGCTGGATTCTGCGGAGAGCTATTTCACTGAGTTGAGTACTCTCAACATCCCTCATTGGTCGTGACCTCTCTATTCTAACACTAGATTGCTGAGTGCTTCCTTCTCCACAGTGTTCCTTCACAGAGATAAGTATGTGACACCGAGCTTATAGTCGCCGCCTTGGGCTGTGAAAACACCACAACCTTATTGGAACAACATGGTACCTGAACGCTGCATTCCGCACAGCGTCGTTTCTCAGAGTCGAGCCCACGGCACCTCCCTCTTTGCTGTTTGCCTCTCTCTTCTTAACAGTACTCCCTTATTGAAAGTTGACGATAGTTGAATCATGGGTTCTCCACAGTGTTCTTTCACACAGTTATGTATATAACATTGAGTTTATTAGTTCCAGGCTTGTTTTCCACCATTACGAACTTATTGAAACACCGTGGTACCTGAATGCTGCATTCCGCACAGTGTTGTTTCACAGAATCGAGCCCCCTGCACATCCCGCGTTGGTATTTGCCTCTAATCTAACGCACCTCACTTAGTGAAAGTAGACGATAGTTGAATGATGCGTTCTCCACAGGGTTCCTTGTTAAAGCCACGCACATAACGCTTACCTTGATACTGCGATTCATGTGTTTTCAAACGTTACTGACTTTCTGAAACAATGTGGAAATTGAACGCTGCATCCCTCACAGTGTTGTTTCACAGCGTCGAGCACCCTACGCATCGCTCATTGGTATTGGCCTCTGTCTTCTAACACGACTCCTTTAGAGAATGGTGATGATAGTTGAATGATGCGTTTTCCAGTGGTCTTTCACAGAGCGAAGTATGTAACCGCAACTTGATTCTTTCGTGCATGTGTTTTCGAACTTTACTGAATTATGGAAACGACATGGGAACTGAATGGTGCATTCCGCTCAGTGTTCTCTCACAGAGTGGAGCAGCCTGCACTTCCTTCCTTGAGCTCAGCATTCGTTGTCAATAACAGTCAACCAACGGAATCATGATGGTTGATGAATGACGGAGGAGGGCACTTGTGGGGATGAGCCCTCGGGTGTTATATGGAAACCAACTTGACAATACACTGTGTTTTAAAAAATCACCTTCCTTCAGAAGAAATGGGTAGAAGACATGAACAGACACTTCTCCAAGAGGACATTCAGATGGCCAACAGACACAAGAGACGATGCTCAGCGTCCCTCATCATCAGGGAACTACAAATCGAAAGCACCCTGAGACACCACCTCATGCCGGTCCGGGTGGCTACAATGAACAACTCAGGAGACTTCTAGATGCTGGCGAGGATGTGGAGAAGCGGGCACCCTCTTACACTCATGGTGGCGATGAAAACTGGTGCAACCCCTACGGAATACAGCATGGAGGTTCCTCAAAACATTGACAATAGGACGTCACTGTAACCCAGCAAGCAATTTGCCCAAGGGATACAGAAGTGCTGATGCATAGGGGCACATGTACCCCAATGTTCGTAGCAGCACTCCCAGCAAGAGCCAAAACATGGAAGGAACCTAAGAGGACATCAACTGATGAATGGATCAAGAAGATGTGGTATATTTATTTATACAATGGAACACTACATGGCAGTGAGAAAGAATGAAACCTGACCATGTCCAGCAACGTGGATGGAACTAGAGGGTGTTGTTTGCTGGATTAAGTAAGTCAGGCAGCAAGGACAGATAACGTATGTTTGCCCATATAGGTGGATTAGGAGGGTGTTAACAGAAGACAAAGCTTGGGAAGAAGGGGAAAGTGAGCAGGGGAGAGAGAGGGAGGCAAACTAGGACAAGCTCTTGAATGCTGAGAACAGAGAGGAGGCCACTGGTTGGGATGAGCACTGGGTGTTATACGTAAACCAACGTGACAATAAACTATTACCGGGGGGGGGGGGGAAATCACTTCAGTTCACACATTAAATATGATCAAACCACCAGAAATCAGTGTACTAACGTGATTTATCACTGGAGGGTACCAGAGTCCACCAAATCTAGTCCAGGCTCAAAGTTGTCGATATAAACTTTGCCCACTAGATGGCGTGAATGGTGGAAGAGCATGGGCACCTCAAACAAACTGGTTTCCCATGTGCCACTGTCCCCTGACGAGACGGATAGAAGGAATCCAGTTCTAATAGAATACGGCCTTAGGAGCTAGCTAGATTATGAGTGCCCTTTTCTGACAAAAGGGCTAGGAATATTAAAATTCCAGATAACAAGCCCTTTTATTCCAGCAAAAAAAAAAAACAAAAAAACAAAAAAACAAAACAAAAAAAAACCTTTCTCTAAATTAAAAGAGAATTTTTTTTTTTACAAATAGTTTATTGTCAAGTTGGTTACCAAATAACACCCAGTGCTCATCCCCACATGTGCCCTCCTCCATGCCAATCACCCCCATCCCCTCTACCCCATACCCATCAGCCCTCAGTTTGTTTTCAACATTCAAGAGTCTCTCATTGTTTGCTTCCTCCCTATCCCCCACTATTTCTATTTTAGGAGAGTTTGTTCTAGTTCTGAGAAGAATGCTGGTGCAATTTTGATTGAGATTTCATTGAATGTGTAGATAGTTATGGGTAGTAATGACGTTTTAACAGTATTTATTCTTCCGACCCACGAGCATGGAATGTTTCTCGATTTCTTTGTTTGTATCTTTTTCAATGTCCTTCATAAGTTTTCTATAGTTTTCACCATAGAGATCTCATATCGTTGTTTACGTTTATTTCTCGGTAGTTGATGGTTTTTGTGCAATTGGGAATGGGATCCGTTTCTTGATTTCTCTTTCTGCTGCTTCATTGTTGGTGTATACAAATGCAGCCGATTTCTGTACATTGATTTTGTACCCTGCACCTTGACCGATTTCTGGATCAGTTCTAGTAGGCTTCTGGTGAAGTCTCCCGGATTTTCTATGTAGACTATCATGTGGTCTGTGGAAAGTAAGTTTGACGTCTTCTTTGCCAATTCTCATGCCTTTGAATTCCTTTTGTTGTCCGATGGCTGGTGCTCGGACTTCCAGCACTATGTTCAACAACAGTGGAGAGAGTGGACATCTCTGTCATGTTCCTGATCGAAGGGAGAAAGCTCTTATTTTTTTCCCCGGTGAGGATGATGTTAGCTGAGGGCTTCTCATAGACCGCTTTTGTGATGTTTAAGTCGATTCCTTCTACCCGGACGTTCTCGAGGGTCTCTATTAAGAAGACATCTGTATTGGGGCGCCTGGGTAGCTTAGTCGGTTAAGCGTCCGACCTTCGCTTAAGTCATGATCTCACGGTTCGTGGGTTCAAGCCCCGCGTCGGGCTCTTTGCCGACTGCCAGCTCAGAGCCTGGAGCCTGTTTCAGTCTGTGATTCCCTCTCTCTCTCTGACCCTCCCCTGCTCGCTCTCTCTCTCTCTCTCCTAGAAATAAAAAAAAAAGAGATCTGTATTTTCTGAAATGCTTTCTCTGCGTCTATTGACAGGATCGTATGAATTTTATCTTTTCTTTTATTGATGTGATGTATCACAATGAATAATTTGCGAATATTGAACCAACCCTGTAACTCAAGCATGATCTCACTACATCTTGGTGGATACTTGTTTTGATGTGCTGTTGACTTATATTTGCGAGTATCTTGTTGAAGATTTTTGCTTCTGTAATCATCAAAGATATTGGCCTGTAGTTCTCTTTTTCTGCCTGGGTCTCTGTCTGGCTTGGGAATCAAAGTGATGCTGGTTTCAGAAAACGAGTCTGGAAGTTTTCCTTCGATTTCTATTTTTTGGAATAGTTTGAGAAGGATGGGGTTTTAATTCTGTGTTAACTTCTGGTAGAATTCCCCGGGGGAGGCAGCTGGCCCAGGGCTCTTTTTTGTTGGGAGATTTTTGATAACCGATTCGATTTCCTCACGTGTTATGGGTCTCCTCAGGTTTTCTATCTCTGTGTTTTGTGAAATGCTTTCTCTGCCTCTATTGCCAGGATCAAATGAATTTTATGTTTTCTTTTATTCATGTGATGTATCACATTGAATGATTGGCGAATGTGCGATGTGCACGTGAGAAGATCTTCATCACATTGAAGATCTCCTCTTCCAACAAATTAACTTAGCGAAACAACTAAGTTGTTACTGAATGCTACCTTCGGCACAGTGATGTTTCAGTCTGTGGACTGAGCCTTCTGGGCTCCCCACGTAGGTCTTCGCATGTGTAGTCAGTCTTACACTACTAGCATGGCGAAACAAAACCTTAGTTGAATGAGACTTTCCACACAGGGTTCTTGCACCGAGTTGAGTACGTAACACTTAACTGGAGCTTCCATGCATTTAGATCCAGGGTACCAATGTAGTGAAACGCCGTGGTCATTGAATGCTGCGTTCCGCATAATGTGGTTTTCAAATTGAGCACAGTGCATTTCTCACATTGGTCTCCACAACTCTATTCTAACACTACGAACACAGTGAATGAAACGTGACCTTATTGAATGAGACCTGCCCTCCAGAACCCTTCACAGAGGTGAGACGACAACATACTAGCATATTCTTACACCCGAGAGTCTCCGAACATTGCTAACTTCGTGAAACATCCAGGTGACTGAAGGATGCATTCGGCACGGTGCTGTTGCATTGACCACAGTTTTTATTCTCAGGGTTGAGTACAAAATACTTAGCTTATACTTCCCTGCATGCGTTTTCACACATTACTAAATTAGTGAAACATCATGAAGACCGAGTGCTGCATTCTTCCCAGTGTTGTTTCTGAGAGTTGAGCACAACTGCACGTCCCTCAAAGGTCTCTGCACTCGTATTCTGACACTTCTGACATAGGGAAAGATGACGTTAGCCAAGTGACGCTTTCCCCCACAGTGTTCATGCACAGACGTGATTCTATAGCATAGAGCGAATATGTCCATGCATTTGTTGTCAAACATTACCAATGTAGCGAAAGAACCTGGTAACTGAGTGTTGCATTCCGCCTAATGTTGTTTCTCCGAGTTAAGCACAGTGCTTTTCCATCATTCGTCCTTATCTGTGTTTTCAAACACTGGGAACAGTGAAAGAAGTTACTTGAACAATGAGTTCCCCACAGTGTTCTTTCACAGACGCGAGTACATACCACTATGCTTATAGTTCCATGCATATGTTTTTAAACTTTACCAACGCAGTGATTATCGCACTTAGTTCATACTTCCGTGCTTGTGTTTTCAAACATTACGAAGTCAGTGAAACAACACGGTAATGGAAGACGCACTGTCTTCTTCGTTCGCGGAGTTGAGCATGCTGCACTTTAGAGTGAAACATGACGTTCGCTGAACGATGCGTTCCCCGCAGTGTTCTTGCAGAGAGAACTAAGTCTCTATACAGACAGCTAAGAGAAACTAAGTCTATAACAGTTTATACTTCCTTCCATGCTTGTGTTTTCAAAGATGCCTAAGTTATTGCGACAACGTGGTAAGTAAATGCTGCGTTGTACCCTGGGTTTGTTCACAGAGAGTGAACAAGTGCACGCTGCACTTCCTTGGTCTCCACCATGACGTTAGTGCAATGAGGTGTTTCCCACACGGTTCACGCCCAGAGTTGAGTGTTATGCTGCCCTTTCAGGCTTCTCCAGACATTATTAAGTTAATGACACATGATTGTTACCGAAGGCTGCATTCTGCACAGTTTGGTTCACAGAGTTGAGACTTCTACACTTCCCTCATTCGTCTCGTCATCTCTATTCTAACGTTACTAACACAGTGAACTTGACGTCAGTCGAATGATGGGTTCCCCGTAGTGTTCATTCACCAAGTTGAGTATATAACACTTAACTTACACTTCCGTGCATGTTGTTTTCAAACACTAGCAAACGTAGGGAAAGAGAACGGTCACCACGTGATGCATTCTGCACAGTGTTTCTTTTCCCATAGAGTTGAGGGCACTGCACGTTCCTCAAGGTCTTCACACTTGTATTCTGACCCTTCCAACACAGGGAAAGATGATGTTAGTCGACAGATGCTGTCCCCACAGTGTTAGTGCACAGAGTACTGTGCACACTGCCTTTTGCTTCCATCTGTGTGTTTTCAAGCATATCCAACATCGTGAAACTTGCCTGCCAACTACTTGCTGCATTCCACACAGTGCGTCTCAGAGTAAAGCACAGTGCCCTTCCCAAATGGGTCTCAACAACAATAGTCTAACCATACTAACAGTGAATCGTGAGGTTAGTTGACTTGGGCGTGCCACACAGTGTTCAGAGTTGAGTACATACTACTAAGATTCTACCTCCACTCATGTGTTTTCAAACTTTTCCAACTTAGTGAAACAACACAGTAACTGAATGCTCCTTTTCACACAGTGTGTTTTCACAGAGCTGAGCAATCTGCACGTGTCTCATAGGTCTGTAGTCTGTATTCTGACACTATTAATAGAGGGACTCATGAAGTTAGTGAAATCATCTGTTCAGAACACGTTGATTATCACATCGGGTAGAAAACACCTAGCTTCTACTGCCATTCCTGAGTTTTCAAATATTACCAACGTCGTGAAAGAAGCACGTCGCTGAATGCTTAATCCCACAGGGTGATGTTTCACAGAGTGGAGCTTTCTGCACTACCCGCAAAGGTCTCCGCATGTGTATTCAAACACTGGTAGCATAGTGAAACAAGACCTTCTTTGAATGAGGCGTGTTCCTGCAACGAGTTTGGTATGTAACACTTAAATGAAGCTTTCTTGCGTGTGCTTTCAAACTACCAACGAAGCGAAACGGTCTGTTCATTGAGTGCTCTATTCCACACGGAGTGGTGTCTCAGCTTGAGCACTGGACACTTCCGACATTGGTCTCCACCAGTGTGGAGTATTCTCACACTACGAGCACGTTGAATCATAACACTAGTTGAATGAGGCCTGTCCCACAGTGGTCCTTGATAGAGTTGGGTGAATGCAAACGAAGCTTATTTTTCCACGCAGGAGTCTTCCAACATCGCTAATTTCCTGAAACATTCAGGTGGCTGAAAGCTGCATTCCGCGCAGTTGCGGTTTCACAGAGTCAAGCCCACGGCACATCCCGCATTAGTATCTGCGTCTGTATCCTAAAACTCCTCTCTTAGTGAAAAATGATGATAGTTGACTGACGTGTTCTCCAGGCTTCTTTCACAGAGTGATGTGACCTATTGAAACAACATGGGAACTGAATGATGCGTTCCGCAGAGTGTTCCTTCACTGAGTCGAGCAGCCTGCCCTTCCTCCCTTGAGCTCAGCATTCGTTTTCAATACCAATCAACCAACGGAATCATGACGGTGGATGGATGATGCGTCCCCGAGAGTTTTCTTTCCCTGAGTTCAGTATGTACACTCATGTCTTACCTCCACGCAAGAGTTTTTCTACACACTACCAATTTAGTCAAACACATTTCTACTCGAATGCTGGATTCGGCGGAGAAAGCTCTCACTGAGTTGACTACTCTGACTTCCCTCATTGGTCTTGACCTCTGTATTTTAACACGAGATACTTAATGAAACATGATGATACCTGAACGGTGCGTTCTCCACAGTATTCTTTCACAGAGATAAGTATATAACACGGAGCCTACAGTCGCAGCCTTGTGTGTTTTGAGTAGACAATGCTTACCTGATTCTTTTATGCGCGTGTTTTCTAACATTACATTGTGAAACAACATCGAAATTGTAATGCTCTATTCGGCACCGTGCTGTTTCAATAACATAGTGAAACCACCAGGTCACTGACTGCTGCGTTCTGCGCAGGATTTCACAGGGTTGAGCCTTCTACATTTCACTCATAAGTCTTCCCGTAACTATGTTCCAACAATGCTAGCAGAGTAAACTGTGACGTTACTTAAATGATACGTTCCCTTCATTGATCATTGAGAGTTTACTATATACCCCTTAGCTTATACTTGCACGCGCGTACATACAAAGATTGCCCATTTAGTGAAACAACACACAACTGAATGCTTTCAGTTCCACCGTTTTCTATCAAAGAGATGAGCCTTCTGCATCTGGAGTCTGACAGTACTGACGTAGTGAAACGAGAGGTTCGTGGAATGATGTGTTCCCCGCCGTGCTCTTTCCCACAGCTCAGTTTACAACCCTTGCCTTTTCACGTCCATGAATGTTTACTAAGATTCCTAACTGGGTGAAGCAAGACCGCAACCAAATGTGACCTTCTGCACAGTGTTGTTGTACACTCATGAGCATTCTGCACTCCCCTCAAAGGCCTCTGAATCTGTAGTCTAACACGACCCCCCCTAATAAATCATGAAGTTACTTGAATCATGAGCTCACCGCCCTGTGGTGCTGACAGTTGAGTACAACGCAACTAGCTTCTACGTGCATGCGTGAGTTTACAAACACTACCAACGTCGTGAAACACCAGGTCACGGGATGCTCCCTTTCGCTCGGCGTGATTTCACAGAGCAGAGTATTCTGCACTTGCCTCATAGGTCTCTGCCTCTCTATTCCGAAACTACTGACATAGTGAAACCAGACCTCCGTTGAATGAGGCATTCCCGGCCGTGTTCGTGCAGTGTTTCCCCACCCCCACCCCCCCGGAGCTGAGCCTGATTCTTTCGTGCCTGTGTTTGAAACAACATGGGAACTGGACGATGCATTCCGAGCCGTGCTCTTTCACAGAGTGGAGCAGCCTGTGCTTCCTTCATTGAGCTCAGCCGTTGTTTGAACAGCAATCAACCAACGGAATCATGACGGTGGATGAATGATGCCTCCCCCACAGTTTTCTTTCCCTGAGTGGAGTATACACACTCACCGACTTAGTGAAACAAACTTCTAACTGAATGCCGGATGATTCCGCAGAGGAAAGTTTCACTGAGTTGCGTACTCTAACGTCCCTCAATGGTCTTGACCTCTGTATTCTAACACAAGATACTTAAAGAAACATGATGATAGCGGAATGTTGCCGTCTCCACAGTGTTCCTTCACAGAGATAAGTTATATAACACTGAGCCTTGCGTTTCCAAAACACTACAACCTTATTGCAACAACATGGTAACTGAATGATGCATTCCGCACAGTGTTCTTGCACTGAGAGGAGCAGCCTGTACTTTGTTCGCTGGGCTCAGCATTTGTTTTCCATAGCAATCAACCAACGGAATCATGACGGTGGATGGATGATGCGTCCCCCACCGTTTTCTTTCCCTGAGTGGAGTACACACACTCATGTCTTAGAAACTTAGTTTCTACCAACTTAGTGAAACAAATTTGTAACTGAATGCTGGATTCTGCGGAGAGCTATTTCACTGAGTTGAGTACTCTCAACATCCCTCATTGGTCGTGACCTCTCTATTCTAACACTAGATTGCTGAGTGCTTCCTTCTCCACAGTGTTCCTTCACAGAGATAAGTATGTGACACCGAGCTTATAGTCGCCGCCTTGGGCTGTGAAAACACCACAACCTTATTGGAACAACATGGTACCTGAACGCTGCATTCCGCACAGCGTCGTTTCTCAGAGTCGAGCCCACGGCACCTCCCTCTTTGCTGTTTGCCTCTCTCTTCTTAACAGTACTCCCTTATTGAAAGTTGACGATAGTTGAATCATGGGTTCTCCACAGTGTTCTTTCACACAGTTATGTATATAACATTGAGTTTATTAGTTCCAGGCTTGTTTTCCACCATTACGAACTTATTGAAACACCGTGGTACCTGAATGCTGCATTCCGCACAGTGTTGTTTCACAGAATCGAGCCCCCTGCACATCCCGCGTTGGTATTTGCCTCTAATCTAACGCACCTCACTTAGTGAAAGTAGACGATAGTTGAATGATGCGTTCTCCACAGGGTTCCTTGTTAAAGCCACGCACATAACGCTTACCTTGATACTGCGATTCATGTGTTTTCAAACGTTACTGACTTTCTGAAACAATGTGGAAATTGAACGCTGCATCCCTCACAGTGTTGTTTCACAGCGTCGAGCACCCTACGCATCGCTCATTGGTATTGGCCTCTGTCTTCTAACACGACTCCTTTAGAGAATGGTGATGATAGTTGAATGATGCGTTTTCCAGTGGTCTTTCACAGAGCGAAGTATGTAACCGCAACTTGATTCTTTCGTGCATGTGTTTTCGAACTTTACTGAATTATGGAAACGACATGGGAACTGAATGGTGCATTCCGCTCAGTGTTCTCTCACAGAGTGGAGCAGCCTGCACTTCCTTCCTTGAGCTCAGCATTCGTTGTCAATAACAGTCAACCAACGGAATCATGATGGTTGATGAATGACGGAGGAGGGCACTTGTGGGGATGAGCCCTCGGGTGTTATATGGAAACCAACTTGACAATACACTGTGTTTTAAAAAATCACCTTCCTTCAGAAGAAATGGGTAGAAGACATGAACAGACACTTCTCCAAGAGGACATTCAGATGGCCAACAGACACAAGAGACGATGCTCAGCGTCCCTCATCATCAGGGAACTACAAATCGAAAGCACCCTGAGACACCACCTCATGCCGGTCCGGGTGGCTACAATGAACAACTCAGGAGACTTCTAGATGCTGGCGAGGATGTGGAGAAGCGGGCACCCTCTTACACTCATGGTGGCGATGAAAACTGGTGCAACCCCTACGGAATACAGCATGGAGGTTCCTCAAAACATTGACAATAGGACGTCACTGTAACCCAGCAAGCAATTTGCCCAAGGGATACAGAAGTGCTGATGCATAGGGGCACATGTACCCCAATGTTCGTAGCAGCACTCCCAGCAAGAGCCAAAACATGGAAGGAACCTAAGAGGACATCAACTGATGAATGGATCAAGAAGATGTGGTATATTTATTTATACAATGGAACACTACATGGCAGTGAGAAAGAATGAAACCTGACCATGTCCAGCAACGTGGATGGAACTAGAGGGTGTTGTTTGCTGGATTAAGTAAGTCAGGCAGCAAGGACAGATAACGTATGTTTGCCCATATAGGTGGATTAGGAGGGTGTTAACAGAAGACAAAGCTTGGGAAGAAGGGGAAAGTGAGCAGGGGAGAGAGAGGGAGGCAAACTAGGACAAGCTCTTGAATGCTGAGAACAGAGAGGAGGCCACTGGTTGGGATGAGCACTGGGTGTTATACGTAAACCAACGTGACAATAAACTATTACCGGGGGGGGGGGGGAAATCACTTCAGTTCACACATTAAATATGATCAAACCACCAGAAATCAGTGTACTAACGTGATTTATCACTGGAGGGTACCAGAGTCCACCAAATCTAGTCCAGGCTCAAAGTTGTCGATATAAACTTTGCCCACTAGATGGCGTGAATGGTGGAAGAGCATGGGCACCTCAAACAAACTGGTTTCCCATGTGCCACTGTCCCCTGACGAGACGGATAGAAGGAATCCAGTTCTAATAGAATACGGCCTTAGGAGCTAGCTAGATTATGAGTGCCCTTTTCTGACAAAAGGGCTAGGAATATTAAAATTCCAGATAACAAGCCCTTTTATTCCAGCAAAAAAAAAAACAAAAAAACAAAAAAACAAAACAAAAAAAAACCTTTCTCTAAATTAAAAGAGAATTTTTTTTTTTTACAAATAGTTTATTGTCAAGTTGGTTACCAAATAACACCCAGTGCTCATCCCCACATGTGCCCTCCTCCATGCCAATCACCCCCATCCCCTCTACCCCATACCCATCAGCCCTCAGTTTGTTTTCAACATTCAAGAGTCTCTCATTGTTTGCTTCCTCCCTATCCCCCACTATTTCTATTTTAGGAGAGTTTGTTCTAGTTCTGAGAAGAATGCTGGTGCAATTTTGATTGAGATTTCATTGAATGTGTAGATAGTTATGGGTAGTAATGACGTTTTAACAGTATTTATTCTTCCGACCCACGAGCATGGAATGTTTCTCGATTTCTTTGTTTGTATCTTTTTCAATGTCCTTCATAAGTTTTCTATAGTTTTCACCATAGAGATCTCATATCGTTGTTTACGTTTATTTCTCGGTAGTTGATGGTTTTTGTGCAATTGGGAATGGGATCCGTTTCTTGATTTCTCTTTCTGCTGCTTCATTGTTGGTGTATACAAATGCAGCCGATTTCTGTACATTGATTTTGTACCCTGCACCTTGACCGATTTCTGGATCAGTTCTAGTAGGCTTCTGGTGAAGTCTCCCGGATTTTCTATGTAGACTATCATGTGGTCTGTGGAAAGTAAGTTTGACGTCTTCTTTGCCAATTCTCATGCCTTTGAATTCCTTTTGTTGTCCGATGGCTGGTGCTCGGACTTCCAGCACTATGTTCAACAACAGTGGAGAGAGTGGACATCTCTGTCATGTTCCTGATCGAAGGGAGAAAGCTCTTATTTTTTTCCCCGGTGAGGATGATGTTAGCTGAGGGCTTCTCATAGACCGCTTTTGTGATGTTTAAGTCGATTCCTTCTACCCGGACGTTCTCGAGGGTCTCTATTAAGAAGACATCTGTATTGGGGCGCCTGGGTAGCTTAGTCGGTTAAGCGTCCGACCTTCGCTTAAGTCATGATCTCACGGTTCGTGGGTTCAAGTCCCGCGTCGGGCTCTTTGCCGACTGCCAGCTCAGAGCCTGGAGCCTGTTTCAGTCTGTGATTCCCTCTCTCTCTCTGACCCTCCCCTGCTCGCTCTCTCTCTCTCTCTCTCTCTCTCTCTCTCTCCTAGAAATAAAAAAAAAAGAGATCTGTATTTTCTGAAATGCTTTCTCTGCGTCTATTGACAGGATCGTATGAATTTTATCTTTTCTTTTATTGATGTGATGTATCACAATGAATAATTTGCGAATATTGAACCAACCCTGTAACTCAAGCATGATCTCACTACATCTTGGTGGATACTTGTTTTGATGTGCTGTTGACTTATATTTGCGAGTATCTTGTTGAAGATTTTTGCTTCTGTAATCATCAAAGATATTGGCCTGTAGTTCTCTTTTTCTGCCTGGGTCTCTGTCTGGCTTGGGAATCAAAGTGATGCTGGTTTCAGAAAACGAGTCTGGAAGTTTTCCTTCGATTTCTATTTTTTGGAATAGTTTGAGAAGGATGGGGTTTTAATTCTGTGTTAACTTCTGGTAGAATTCCCCGGGGGAGGCAGCTGGCCCAGGGCTCTTTTTTGTTGGGAGATTTTTGATAACCGATTCGATTTCCTCACGTGTTATGGGTCTCCTCAGGTTTTCTATCTCTGTGTTTTGTGAAATGCTTTCTCTGCCTCTATTGCCAGGATCAAATGAATTTTATGTTTTCTTTTATTCATGTGATGTATCACATTGAATGATTGGCGAATGTGCGATGTGCACGTGAGAAGATCTTCATCACATTGAAGATCTCCTCTTCCAACAAATTAACTTAGCGAAACAACTAAGTTGTTACTGAATGCTACCTTCGGCACAGTGATGTTTCAGTCTGTGGACTGAGCCTTCTGGGCTCCCCACGTAGGTCTTCGCATGTGTAGTCAGTCTTACACTACTAGCATGGCGAAACAAAACCTTAGTTGAATGAGACTTTCCACACAGGGTTCTTGCACCGAGTTGAGTACGTAACACTTAACTGGAGCTTCCATGCATTTAGATCCAGGGTACCAATGTAGTGAAACGCCGTGGTCATTGAATGCTGCGTTCCGCATAATGTGGTTTTCAAATTGAGCACAGTGCATTTCTCACATTGGTCTCCACAACTCTATTCTAACACTACGAACACAGTGAATGAAACGTGACCTTATTGAATGAGACCTGCCCTCCAGAACCCTTCACAGAGGTGAGACGACAACATACTAGCATATTCTTACACCCGAGAGTCTCCGAACATTGCTAACTTCGTGAAACATCCAGGTGACTGAAGGATGCATTCGGCACGGTGCTGTTGCATTGACCACAGTTTTTATTCTCAGGGTTGAGTACAAAATACTTAGCTTATACTTCCCTGCATGCGTTTTCACACATTACTAAATTAGTGAAACATCATGAAGACCGAGTGCTGCATTCTTCCCAGTGTTGTTTCTGAGAGTTGAGCACAACTGCACGTCCCTCAAAGGTCTCTGCACTCGTATTCTGACACTTCTGACATAGGGAAAGATGACGTTAGCCAAGTGACGCTTTCCCCCACAGTGTTCATGCACAGACGTGATTCTATAGCATAGAGCGAATATGTCCATGCATTTGTTGTCAAACATTACCAATGTAGCGAAAGAACCTGGTAACTGAGTGTTGCATTCCGCCTAATGTTGTTTCTCCGAGTTAAGCACAGTGCTTTTCCATCATTCGTCCTTATCTGTGTTTTCAAACACTGGGAACAGTGAAAGAAGTTACTTGAACAATGAGTTCCCCACAGTGTTCTTTCACAGACGCGAGTACATACCACTATGCTTATAGTTCCATGCATATGTTTTTAAACTTTACCAACGCAGTGATTATCGCACTTAGTTCGTACTTCCGTGCTTGTGTTTTCAAACATTACGAAGTCAGTGAAACAACACGGTAATGGAAGACGCACTGTCTTCTTCGTTCGCGGAGTTGAGCATGCTGCACTTTAGAGTGAAACATGACGTTCGCTGAACGATGCGTTCCCCGCAGTGTTCTTGCAGAGAGAACTAAGTCTCTATACAGACAGCTAAGAGAAACTAAGTCTATAACAGTTTATACTTCCTTCCATGCTTGTGTTTTCAAAGATGCCTAAGTTATTGCGACAACGTGGTAAGTAAATGCTGCGTTGTACCCTGGGTTTGTTCACAGAGAGTGAACAAGTGCACGCTGCACTTCCTTGGTCTCCACCATGACGTTAGTGCAATGAGGTGTTTCCCACACGGTTCACGCCCAGAGTTGAGTGTTATGCTGCCCTTTCAGGCTTCTCCAGACATTATTAAGTTAATGACACATGATTGTTACCGAAGGCTGCATTCTGCACAGTTTGGTTCACAGAGTTGAGACTTCTACACTTCCCTCATTCGTCTCGTCATCTCTATTCTAACGTTACTAACACAGTGAACTTGACGTCAGTCGAATGATGGGTTCCCCGTAGTGTTCATTCACCAAGTTGAGTATATAACACTTAACTTACACTTCCGTGCATGTTGTTTTCAAACACTAGCAAACGTAGGGAAAGAGAACGGTCACCACGTGATGCATTCTGCACAGTGTTTCTTTTCCCATAGAGTTGAGGGCACTGCACGTTCCTCAAGGTCTTCACACTTGTATTCTGACCCTTCCAACACAGGGAAAGATGATGTTAGTCGACAGATGCTGTCCCCACAGTGTTAGTGCACAGAGTACTGTGCACACTGCCTTTTGCTTCCATCTGTGTGTTTTCAAGCATATCCAACATCGTGAAACTTGCCTGCCAACTACTTGCTGCATTCCACACAGTGCGTCTCAGAGTAAAGCACAGTGCCCTTCCCAAATGGGTCTCAACAACAATAGTCTAACCATACTAACAGTGAATCGTGAGGTTAGTTGACTTGGGCGTGCCACACAGTGTTCAGAGTTGAGTACATACTACTAAGATTCTACCTCCACTCATGTGTTTTCAAACTTTTCCAACTTAGTGAAACAACACAGTAACTGAATGCTCCTTTTCACACAGTGTGTTTTCACAGAGCTGAGCAATCTGCACGTGTCTCATAGGTCTGTAGTCTGTATTCTGACACTATTAATAGAGGGACTCATGAAGTTAGTGAAATCATCTGTTCAGAACACGTTGATTATCACATCGGGTAGAAAACACCTAGCTTCTACTGCCATTCCTGAGTTTTCAAATATTACCAACGTCGTGAAAGAAGCACGTCGCTGAATGCTTAATCCCACAGGGTGATGTTTCACAGAGTGGAGCTTTCTGCACTACCCGCAAAGGTCTCCGCATGTGTATTCAAACACTGGTAGCATAGTGAAACAAGACCTTCTTTGAATGAGGCGTGTTCCTGCAACGAGTTTGGTATGTAACACTTAAATGAAGCTTTCTTGCGTGTGCTTTCAAACTACCAACGAAGCGAAACGGTCTGTTCATTGAGTGCTCTATTCCACACGGAGTGGTGTCTCAGCTTGAGCACTGGACACTTCCGACATTGGTCTCCACCAGTGTGGAGTATTCTCACACTACGAGCACGTTGAATCATAACACTAGTTGAATGAGGCCTGTCCCACAGTGGTCCTTGATAGAGTTGGGTGAATGCAAACGAAGCTTATTTTTCCACGCAGGAGTCTTCCAACATCGCTAATTTCCTGAAACATTCAGGTGGCTGAAAGCTGCATTCCGCGCAGTTG
>JAESUZ010003105.1:600000-781996 GCA_017311185.1 Proteles cristata cristata
ATATGAAATGTACAAGCCTCAAACAGGTACCAGTTACCTCAGGTCACCATGGGTGTCATAAGCCACACCCATCCACTTCTGTTTTCAGATAACTTTCCTTTCCATACTTTACAATGACACACAGGTAGGAACACTTCTGTGATGGTCACTTCTACAAGTAACCTTCTGGTCTATTTCAAGATAAAATGCCACATATCTTACAGTTACTTATGTATGTCTTAACAATCTATTTTAAATGTGTTATGGACAAAGTTTTTGTCCTACTCCTAATCCCATTAGCCTGTGGTTTTTACTAAGTAATTTTAAGTAGCACAATAATTTTTAAGAATGCATATGCCACATTGTAGCAGAAGAGACTACTGAAAAAGGAACTAGGAGTAAAGGGAAAATGCAGGGAGCACAGGACTAACCATCATTTATATCCTCAGAGAGCTAAAAGAAGAGATTATATTCAAGAAAAGGAGTAAGATGCACTTAGAAAAGATTATTCAAGGGGCGCCTGGGTGGCTCAGTCAGTTAAGTGTCCGACTTTGGCTCAGGTCATGATCTCACAGTTCATGGGTTTGAGCCCTGCTTCTGGCTCTGTGCTGACAGCTAGCTCAGAGCCTAGAGCCTGCTTCAGATTCTATAACTCCCTCTCTCTCTGACCCTCCCCTGCTCATGCTGTCTCTCTCTCTCTCTCTGTCTCCGAAAAAAAAAAGATTATTCAAATATAGTAGAATATTAGAAATTATAAATATTGTAACAGAAATAAAAGAAATCAAAAGATAGGTGGAAAGATAAAGCTGACAAATTCTCCCAGAATAATAAAAACAAACAAGTAAAGGAAAACTGAAAGCCAAAGAAAGTGAATTAAAAAATCAAGGGGCGCCTGGATGGCTTAGTCGGTTAAGCGTCCGACTTTCGCTTGGGTCATGATCTCGCGGTTCGTGGGTTCGAGCCCCGCGTCGGCTCTGTGCTGACTGCCAGCTCAGAGCCTGGAGCCTGTTTCAGTCTGTGACTCCCTCTCTCTCTGATCCTCCCTTGCTCACGCTGTCTCTCTCTCTCTCTCCTAGAAATAAATAAAACATTAAAAAAAAAATTAAAAAAAAAAATCAAGATAGGGGCACCTGGCTGGTTTAGTCGGTTAAGCGTCCGACTTTCGCTTAGGTCATGATCTCACGGTTCGTGGGTTCGAGCCCCGAGTCAGGCTCTGTGCTGACTGCCAGCTCAGAACCTGGAGCCTGTTTCAGTCTGTGACTCCCTCTCTCTCTAACCCTCCCCTGCTCACGCTGTCTCTCTCTCTCTCTCCTAGAAATAAATAAAACATTTAAAGAAAAAAATCAAGATAAATGGACTGATATCCAAATACTGAATTAAAAAAGACATGTTATCAAAGAAATAATGTAAGAAAAATTCCTAGGATTGAAGTACATGTATTTCCAGACTGAAAGGGCTCACAGAGCTCATTGTCCAATGAACGCAAAAAAAAGAAAAGACACCAAGGTACATCATCATGAAATTTCAGAATTATCACATAAAGAGAAGATCCTAAAGACCTCCAGAGATAAATTAACAGATCACTCATAAATACCGGGTATCAGAATGGCACTGTATTTCTCAACGGCAACATTGGAAGCAGAAAAATAAAATGGAGAAATGCTTTTAAAATTTGGAAGAATGATTACTTCCAACCTGGGATACATTACACAACTAAATTATTAATCAAGTGTAAAAAAGGAATAAAGATATTTTAACACATCCAAAGTCTCCAAATATTTTCCTCTCATGCATCCTATTACAGTAAGTTATTAAAAGATGTGTTCCACCAAAATGAGAGAAAAAGCCACATGTGGGGTGACACGGGATCCAAGAGGCAGGAGATCCAAAATAGGAGAGAGGCAAAGGAATTTCTAGAGTAATGGTAAAGAGAAGTCCTAGGTGACAGCTGAGAAGCAGGCCCAGAAATAAGTCCAAATTGAAGCAGAAAGACAAAAAGCTCCAAAAAAGCTGCTACCATAAGAAGAAAGAGAAAGAGGAAGGAAATCCTAGATTACTTGATATGTTTGAGTATGTAGAGAGATATTCCAAATATTCATCAGAGACTTATTTGTGGCATACAGAAATTAAGCAAATAAAAAAAAACAGAGCAATTAACTCTAGGGAAAATAATACATCAAAAAGAAAATGTAATTATAGTATTATAGGGCACACATAAAGAACTAGGAATTGGTGAGCAATACTAACAGTGAAAATAATGTCAATAATATTTACTGAATCCCTAATTGTGACATAACAATATAAGGGGCTATAGGGAAGCAAACAGTATGTATCTGAGTATGTGTGTATAAACAGCAGCGTAAGAATATATCTTTATATTCCATGGTAAATGATGTCTAAAATTCAAAAATCAATAAAGAATATTACATACAGTAGTGCTAAATAATGGGAAAAATGACTTCAGATTTAAAAATGGGAACAAGAGTTAGGAGTGGAGCAAAGTAGGGTTATTTTTTGGTATAAGCCTCACAGTATTTTTCTTTGTATAGATCATTAGTCTTTATATATGTATTATTTTGATAAAAACAACAAATTAACAAAACAAAATAAAATGATCTTTTTACCTGTCCAAGCTCTTCATTCAGATCAGAAGTATTGACTTGAGCTTTCTGATCTGATTCTTCATGATAGAGATCAAGATCCCAGCCAATAAAAAATGACCCAAGAAATTTTTGCATTTCGACTGTCACATATAATGAAATTGGAATGATGAAATTGTAGAGTACCAAAAAGGCAAGGAAGTCTGAAATGAATTTCAGAATCTAGGCAAAAAAAATGATTGATAAGAGAATACATATGAGAATTTCCTCAGTATGACTGGAGAAAATTACCAGAAAGTTTCATGTCTAAACAGACCATCAACTATATTCTGAAGCAAAAGTCTCATGAATTGAGATTCATTTGTTGAATCATTTTTTTAACATATATTTCTTTTGGTTGTTTTATTGCTCATTAGAATCTTGAACAAAATGAAAAAAGAAAAGGTTAAATTCAAACTACTTGTTACTTTTTAGAAGCTACCAAAAGGCCTGGTGTGACTCAAACAACCTTTAGCAAAATATTTAATTAATAATCTCTGAAGTATACTGATCATTCTACTCCTACCCTTCAAAATCAAAGAGAATTAAAAAGACTATAATGTAAAAATTATTTAAAAACTGGTAGGCTAGAACTGCTGTAAACTGGAACTTTTACTTACAGATCATATAGTAATAGCCTACTTCAATGGCATAACAGTATCACATTTTAACATGCATTCTGTGAAAGGTGAAATACTAATTATGAATGATATGGAAAATATGTTCCTGTGAGCTGCTTTGTGGTTTCTTGAGATACACATCTATCTTGCAATAGTTGCATTTTAATCTAATGTGAAATCTGGAGACCAATTTACCAAAATTGCAGATTAAACTGTCTTGGTAGTCCATATTTATTCAGTTTAAAACATTGTATGATAAATTTTGTTATTCCTTCATCCCATCAATTGACTGACAGTAAGTCTCCTTGAATTATTCTGACAGAATTGAAAACAAATCAACTTACTCTTTAATTCACTTATAACATACAGTAAATAAAAAACAAATTTGTAGCAGTGAAGGGGAATGCCAACACAGATGATTTAAATTTTTGTGATCTCTTCTGACTATTCAAATCATGTCATAGGGAATACAACTGCTTATGCCTTAAAATGGAAAAAGCATACCAGTATAAACATAATGGCCACTCTTCACTTGCCGTGTCTTTTTGTCACCCTTCCATAGTAATGATTTTAGAAGATCACAATGGTCACTCCTATCAGAAGTCACTACCAAATCATTAGCTGTGCCCAAGAATAAAGTTTCCTTTACAGCAGAGTGAAGAACACCATAAAATACCTTACTACTATTTCTTTGATGTTCTGTTTTTTGGTTATACCAAGGTTCATCCCATTTTTCTTCAGCTTGCCATGTATATTTCAAGATTGTACTGATGATGGCTTCAGAAATAAGGATTATTAGATAAATTATCAAAAATGTATTCATTGACCTGGAATGAGGGAAAAAAAAGCATATGAGGCTTATCAATTCTGTGTTACTATATTCATATGCCTAAAAATTTTATGCTGGTATTAAATAAAATTGTATAAGATATCATGGTAACTATGTAAAGGAAACAATCTTCATATTTTAAGAAATGACCATTCAGTAAAATCTGTTTACCAGTGATAAAACAGCTAACACATAAGATTATAAGCCTATTTGCATTGGTTACATTACTGCTCAAAATGCTTACATTAAATGAGTTTTGGCCACTTACTCTCACCATAAGTAGCTATTCTAAGATTTTTAAAATTTTCAGGATCTATCCAAATTTAAGTATAAATATAACTAAACATTTGTATAGCATTAAAAGTTTTATAAAACTTCGTCACATCCAATAACTTGTCAGATCTTTGTAACACTTCTGGGAAGAGATCACATGCTTTTTAAGGATTAAGACCCAAGTCTAAAAATCTTTCTGTAAATTTACCAAAATCACAAAAGTCAGGAATTAACTTTAGAATCCTTGTTCTTTTCTCCAGGCAAGCCTGACATTACAATATTTCACTAAGCAAGCTTAACATTACATCTTCGTTTCTTTAATCGGCATTAATTTCAGTTTCTGTCACTGGTGTTTCTTTACTAATGTTAAGTATTTAGTGCTGTGGTGGTTAATCTAAACTTGGCCAGGCTAAGAGATGGCAGCTTGTAAAACATTATTTTGGGGTGTGTCTGTGAGGGTGTTTCTGGAAGAGATTAGTATTTGATAAAATGGACTCATTAGAGAAATCCGCCCTTACCAATGTAGGTGGTGATAACAGAGGGCCCAAATGAAATAAAAAAAGGCAAAAGATGAATTTTTTCTTACACTGGAACGTCAGAGCTCCAGGTTCATATCAGGGGCTAGCCCCTGATTCTCAGGCCTTTGGATACTGACTGCATTATGCCATCGGCTTTCCTGGTTCTCCGGCTTGCAGACGGCAGAATGTGGGATTTTGTGGCCTTTAAAACCACATGAACCAACTTCTATAATAAATCTCTTACAAATATCTACATATATTCCTACTGGTTCTGTTTCTAATACAAATGCTATATATATCCTTCTCACCACTGCTTTAGCTTCATCCTTCAAAATTTGATACACTGCATTTTCATTAACTTTTGGATATTTAAAAATGTTCTTTAAAATTTTCTCTTTGACCCATAGATTATTTAAAAGTAAGAGTTCCAACTGCTCCATGTCCTAGCCAACACTTGGAACCTTTAGGCTTTTTAATTTTTGCCATTCCTCTAAGTGTATATTAGTATGTATCTCTCTCTAGTTTTAATTTGTATCTTTCTCATGACTAGTGACATGGTACACTTTTTCCTATGTTTATAATTATTAGACATTTGTACATTTTCTTTGTGATAACTTCTCTGCTCCAGTTTTATATCCATTTTTTTCACTGCATTGTTTTTCTTTTTATTATAGACTTACAGGGGCTTTTTAATATATCATTATATGGAAACCAACTTGACAATAAACTATTTGTAAAAAATAATAAAAATAAAATATAAACTCAATAAAAAATATATATATCATTACATATTCTGGATACAAGTTGTCAGATAGATGTTTTATGAATACCATCACCTAGTTTGTGGCTTCCTTGTTCATTTCCTTAACTGTGTAGTCTGAGAAGTTTTTAATTTTGATGAAGTATAGCTAACCAATTTTTTTCTTTTGTGGTTATTGCTTTTTGTTTGCTACAAAATATTTACTTATCCCCAGGCTGTAAAAAGATCTTCCTAAGTTTTCATCTAGAAGTTTTATAGTTTGGGTCACCTGGGTGGCTTAGTCTGTAAGCATCTGACTTTGGCTCAGGTCATGATCTCACAGTTCGTGAGTTTGAGCCCTACGTAGGGCTCTGGGCTGACAGCTTGGAGCCTATGGAGCCTGGAGCCTGCTTTGGATTCTGTCTCCCTCTCTTTCTGCCCCTTTCCCACTTGCACTCTTGTCTCTCTCTCAAAAATAAACAAACATTAAAAAAAATTAAAAGTTTTATGGTTTTAGCCTTTCCATTTAGGTATATGGCCCACCTTCAAAGACTTTTTGGAGTATGAGGTGATGTCGTAATTGAGTTTTATTATTTTTTCCCATATGCAAATCCATTTTGAATTGCATCCAAAGATAGAATCCAAATGATAGAAAAGACTGTATCATTTTCCTCATTGAATTTACTTGATGCTTTAGTTGAAAATCAACTGACCATCTATGAATGGGTCTATTTCTCAACTCTAGTTTATTCTACTGAAATCTCTATTTTGCTAATACCATATTATATTTACTATAGCTTTATAAAAAGTCTTTTTTTAATAAAAGATAATTTTTATTGGTGTCTCCATGGCCCTCAGCCACCTGAATCCACTTTCTATTGTACATGTTCTTTTTTTTTTTTTTTTACAACCTGAAATTCTTATTATTTATTGTCAAACTGGCTACCGTATAGTGTGTACAGTGTATTCTTGGTTTTGGGGATAGATTTCCATAATTCATTGCTTACATATAACACCCAGTGCTCATCCCAAGTGCCCTCTTGAATGCCTGTCACCCACTTTCCCCTTTCCCCCACTCCTCCATCAACCCTTAGTTTGTTTTTATTTAAGCGTCTCTTATGGTTTGCCTCCCTCCCTCTCCGTTTGAAACTATTTTTCCCCTCCCCTTCCTCCATGGTCTTCTGTAAGTTTCTCAAGTTCCACATATGAGTGAAAACATATGATATCTGTTTTTCTCTGACTGACTTATTTCACTTAGCATAATACCCTCCAGTTCCATCCATGTTGCTGCAAATGGCTGCATTTCATTCTTTCTCATTGTCACACAAGTATTCCACTATATACAAAAACCACATCTTTATCCATCTATCAGTTGATGGACACTTAGGCTCTTTTCATAATTGCTATTGTTTAAAGTGCTGCCATAAACGTTGGGGTACATGTCTCCCTATGGATCAGCACTCCTGTATCCTTTGGATAAATTCCTAGTAGTGCTATTGCCAGGTTGTAGGGTAGTTCTATTTTAAAATTTTTGAGGAACCTCCATACTGTTTTCCAGAGGGGCTGCAACAGCTTGGATTCCCACCAAGAGTGCAAGAGGGTTCCCATTTCTCCACATCTGCACCAGCATCTGTTGTTTCCTGAGCTGTTCACTTTAGCCACTCTGACTGATGTGAGGTGGTATCACAGTGTGGTATTGATTTGTATTTCCCTGATGATGAGGGATATTGGGCATCGCTTCATGTGTCTGTTGGCCATCTGGATGTTTTCTTTGGAAAAATGTCTATTTATGTCTTCTGCCCATTTCTTCACTGGATTATTTGTTTCTCGGGGGTTGAGTTTGTTAAGTTCTTTATAGATTCTGGATACTAACCCTTTATCTGATATGTCATTTGCAAATATCTTTTCCCATTCCATGAGCTGCCTTTTAGTTTTGCTGATTGTTTCCTTTGCAGTGCAGAAGCAATGTATCTTGATGAGGTCCCAATAGTTCACTTTTGCTTTTAATTTCCTTCCCTTTGGAGACGTGCTGAGCAAGAAACTGCTGTGGTTGTGTCAAAGTTGTTGTTGCCATTTTCTCCTCTAGGGTTGTGATAGTTTCCTGTCTCATATTTAGGTCTTTCATCCATTTCAGGTTTATTTTTGTGTATGGTATAAGAAAGTGGTCTAGTTTCATTCTTCTGCATGTTGTTGTCCAGTTCTCCCAGCATCATTTGCTAAAAAGACTGTCTTTTCTCCACTGGATACTCTTTCCTGCTTTGTCAAAGATTAGTTGGCCATACATTTGTGGGTCCAATTCTGAGTCCTCTATTACACTGGTCTAGGTGTCTATTTTTGTGCCAATACCATACTGTATTGACAATCACAGCTTTGTAGTAGAGGCTAAAGTCTGGGATTGTGATGCCTCCTGCTTTGGTTTTCTTTTTCAACATTACTTTGGCTATTTGGGGTCTTTTGTGGTTCCATACAAATTTTAGGATTGTTTATTCTAGCTTTGAGAAGAATGTGGTGCGATTCTGATTGGGATTGCACTGAATGTGTAGTTTGCTTTGGGTAGTATTGACATTTTAACAATATTCTTCCAATCCATGAGCATGGAATATTTTTCCATTTCTTTGTGTCTTCTTCAATTTCCTTCATAAGTTTTCTATAGTTTTCAGCATACAGATCTTTTACATCTTTGTTTAGGTTTATTTCTAGGTATTTTATGGTTCTTAGTGCAATTGTAAATGGGATCGACGTTTTGATTTTTCTCTTTCTGTTGCTCCATTATTGGTATATAGAAATGCAACTAATCTCTGTATGTTGATTTTGTATCCTGCGACTTTGCTGAATTCATGGATCAGTTCTAGTAGCTTTGTGGTGAAGTCTTTCGGGTTTTCCACGTAGAGTATCATGTCATCTGTGAAAAGTGAAAGTCTGACTTTGTCTTTGCCAATTTTGATGCCTTTTATTTCATTTTGCTGTCTGACTGCTGATGCTAGGTCTTCCAACACTATGTTAAACAAGAGTGATGAAAGTGGACATCCCTGACGTGTTCCTGATCTCAAGGGGAAAGCTCAGTTTTTTCCTCATTAAGCATATTAGCTGTGGTCTTTTCATATATGGTTTTATGATGTTTAGGTATGTTCCTTCTATCCTTACTTTCTTGAGGGTTTTTATTAAGAAGGGATGCTGTATTAACTCAAATGCTTTTCTGCATTTATTGACAGGATCATGTGGTTCTTATCCTTTCTTTTATTAATGTGATGCACCACATTGATTTGTGAATATTGAACCAGCCCTGCAGCCCAGGAATGAATCCTACTTTATCATGGTGAATAATTCTTTTTATATGCTGTTGAATTCAATTTGCTAGTACCTTGTTGAGAATTTGTGCATCTATGTTCATTAAGGATACTGGCCTGTAATTCTCCTTTTTTAGGGGGTCTCTATCTGGTTTGGGAATCGAGTAATGCTGGCTTCATAGAATGAGTCTGAGAGCTTTCCTTCCATTTCGGTTTTCTGGAACAGCTTGAGGACTGGTATGAACTCTGCTTTAAATGGCTGGTAGAATGCCCCTGGGAAGCCGTCTGGCACAGGACTCTTACTGTTGGGAGATTTTTGATAACTGATTCCATTTCTTCACTAGTTATTGGTCTGTCCAAGTTTTCTATTTCTTCCCCTTTGAGTTTTGGTAGTGTGTGGGTGTCTAGGAATTTGTCCATTTCTTCCAGGTTGTCCAAGTTTGTTGGCATATAATTTTTCATAGCAGTCTCTGATAATTGTTTGTATTTCTGAGGGATTGGTTGTTATAAGTCCAATTTCATTTGGATTTTATCTATTTGGGTCCTTTCTCTTTTCTTTTTGAGAAGTCTGGCTAGGGGTTTATCAATTTTGTTTATTTTTTTAAAAAAACCAGCTCTTAGTTTCACTGATATGTTCTACTGGGTTTTGTTGGACTCTATATTATTTATTTCTGCTCTAATCTTTATTATTTCTCTTCTGCTATCCTTGGGTTTTTTGTTTGTTTGTTTGTTTGGGTTTTTTTGCAGTTCTGCTTCTAGTTCCTTTAGGTGTGCTGTTAGATTTTGTATTTGGGATTTTTCTAGTTTCTTGAGATAGGCCTGGATTGCAATGTATTTTCCTGTTAGGACTGCCTTTGTTGCATCCCACAGGGTTTGAACTGTCATGTTTTCACTTGCATTTGTTTCCATATATTTTTAAATTTCTTCTGTAATTGCCTGGTTGACTCATTCATTCTTTAGTAGGATGTTCTTTAACTTCCATGCATTTGCAAGTTTTCCAAACTTTTTCCTGTCATTGATTTCAAGTTTCATAGCATTGTGATCTGAAAAAAGTGTATGGTATGATCTCAATTCTTTTATATTTATTGAGGGCTGTTTTGTGACCCAGTATGTGATCTTGGAGAAAGTTCCATGTGCATTCAAGAACATGTATTTTGCTGTTTTTGGATGAAAAGTTCAGAATATATCTGTGAAGTCCATCTGGTCCAGTGTATCAGTAAGGGCCACTGTTTAATGATTTTCTGCCTACATGATCTCTCCATTGCTGTAAGTGGAATATTAAAGTTCCCTGCAATTACTGCATTCTTACCAGTAAGATTGCCTATGTTTGTGATCAACTGTTTTATATGTTTGGGTGCTTCCAAATTGGGTGCATAAACATCTGTAATTGTTAGCTCTTCTTAATGAATAGACCCTGTAATTATGAGAAAATGCCCTTCTTCATATCTTGTTACAGCCATTAGTTTAAAATCAAGTTTGTCTGATATAAGTATGGATACTCCAGCTTTCTTTTGACTTCTAGTGGCATGACAGATGATTTTCCATCCCCTTACTTTCAATCTGAAGGTGTTCTCAGTTTTAAAGTGGGTCTTGTTGACAGCAAATAGATGGGTCTTGTTTTCTTATTCTGATACTCTATGTCTTTTGATTGGAACATTTAGTCCATTTACATTCAGTGTAATTAAAAGATATGGATTTATTGTTATTTGTATGTTTCATGCTTGTAATGATGTCTCTGGTCCTTTGCTGTCTTTGCAACATTCCACTCAGTGAGACCCTCTTAGGATCTCTTGTAGGGCTGGTTTAGTGGTGATGAGCTCCTTCAGTTATTGTTTGTTTGGGAAAACCTTTATCTCTCCTTCTATTCTGAATGACAGGCTTGCTGGATAAAGGACTGTTGGCTGCATATTCTTCCTATTCAGCACATTGATATTTCCTGCCACTCTCTTCTGGCCTGCCAAGTTTCAGTAGACAAATGTGCTACTATTCTTATGAGTCTACCCTTGTAAGTTAAGGCCCATTTGCCCCTAGTGCTTTCAGAATTCTCTCTTTATCTTTGTATTTTGCCAGTTTCACTATGATATGTCGTGCAGAAGAGCGATTCCTGTTATGTATGAAGAGAGTTCTCTGTGCCTCCTGGATCTTGTTTCCTTCCCCAAATTGGGGGAGTTCTCAGCTAAGATTTGTTCAAGTATACCTTCTGCCCCCTTCTCTTGACCTCCTAAGATACAGATATTATTACATTTCATTGAATCACTTAGTTCTCAAATTCTCCCCTCTGGGTCTAGAATTTTTTCTCTCTCTTTTTCTAAGCTTCATCATTTTCCATAAATTTATCTTCTATTTCACTTATTCTCCCCTTTGCCTCTTTAATTCTGGCTGTCACTGCATCCAGTTTATTTTGTACCTCATTTACAACATTTTTTAATTTGTCATGATATTTTTTAATTCCTTGATCTCTGCAGCAATAGATTCTCTGCTGTCTTCTATTCCTTTGTCAAGCCCAGTGATTAATCTTATATGACTATTATTCTTGATCAGATATATTGGTTATATCTGTTTTGATCAAGTCTTTAGCTGTCATTTCTTCCTGGAATTTCTTTTGAGGAGAATCTCCATTTCATCATTTTGGCTAGTCTTCTGTCCCTTATGTCTTTTAAAAACTTGTTATTTGTCCTGCACCTGTGAGCATTTTTGAGCACCGTCCAGGGCCTGGCCCTTCAGGAGGTGATTTTTGAAGTGTATTGCTTGCCCTCTGTTGTTTTAACTCTTGTTGCTTTATCTCCCTACTTGTAGTGATGTTTTGCATCCTCCACCAGGTGTGCTTTGATTTGTTCGTTGAAGTAGCCCTGGAAAAACACACACAAAAAAAACCCCCACGAAACAACAACAAAAAAAACCACACCACCACCACCACCACAACAAACGATGGGGGTGGGTGTTGGTGGAAGAGGCCTTATCCCATACAAAGAGGAAAATGATAAGGGCAGGGAGAAAGAAAAGAAAATTGACCAGGCAGAGAAACATGGCTTAATCCAGAGAGGGGAGGGAAAATAAAGAAGGAGATATATAACAGGCATAAAGAGAACAGAGTAAATATGTTTGCTTACACAAACCAACAACCAGAATAACCAAACTAGAAGAGGGAAGAAATAAAAGAAAGAAAGAAAAAAAATATATATATATACAAGAATTGTTCAATAATTAAAGCAGAAAATGCAGAACTGCTGGGTGCCTCGGAAATGGTGGCAGGGGCGGTCTGGAGGAGGAGCTATCTGCTTTGTCCACCTCAATCCCAGGTAGTTAACTAGGCATGGAGGGGCGTGGTTTGAGGTAGAGCGGGTCCTGCCTCCACTGCTGGTGATGGAGAGAAAAACGGTGACACCCTGTCTCTCCTCCTCTGACTAGGTGTCCCAAACTACTCTGTTCAGGCAGCCCTCAGTGTTGTGTGGGCACAATGGGCCTTTTCTGACCCCCCCGCCCCCCGCAACAACTCCACAGTCTTTCATGCCACCCTGGGGCTTATCCGGGATTCAAACCCAGATACCTTAAAGGGTCCTGCTCCGTGCACCCCGGTTCCCGGGACGTGCTGCTTGGCTGACAAACGGCCTCTGGCTGGTGAGTGCAGGCAGGGTCCTTTGTCCTTTGAACGGCTATATACCTTCTTCCCACAGCACTCGAGGGAGGGGACTGCTTTCTCCCACTGCAGATTGTGCCTCTGAACTAGTTACCAACCAGGGACTGGCTCCCCTCCTCCCCAGGTGCATGAACTGGGCAGCGGGCCCCAGTCCGGAGAAAGCCCCTCAGTTAGAGACTGGATCTTTCTCCATCCCTGGTCCATGGTTTTTCTCTTGGCCAAATATAGTCCTACACTTCCACAGCCTCTTTTTCTTCCCTTTGTCTACCTGCAGAAGGGGATCCCTCCCCTCCATGCCTATGCCTCATATTTCCTCTCTCCCAGTTTGCAATCACGTACCCATGGCCTGCTAGGTTGTCCCCCTGGACCCCTGGAGACATCTCTGTCACTCTGCAGCCCAGACTTTCAAATTCAAAGTCCCTTGGCCTCAGCACTGTGTTTGAGGGATGAGGGAACTTCGGGTCCCCCTACTTCTCTGCCATGTTGGATCTCCCCCTCTACTGCATACCTGGATCTTCCTTCTCAACATCCTCTAATTCCTACCAAGCTCTCATTCCAGCCAGATAGACATTTACTGTGCCTTCAAGTAAGGTATTAGTTCCCTTAATCCGAACTCACTTTCCTCATCCCATCTGCCTTCTGCCCCTTCAACTCTGGTCCTCTCACCAGCTTTAATAATAAGTCTTAAAGTCAGGGAATAGAAGTCCTGCAGCTTTCTTTTCTTTCCTTTTTTTTAAAGTTTATTTATCTGAGAGAGAGGAAAAAAAAAAAAAAAAAACCAAAACAAAGCACACACGTGGGGTAGAGGCAGAGAGAGAGGGAAAGAGAAAGAATCCTAAACAGGCTCCATGCTGTCAGCACAGAACCCAATATGGGACTCAAACTCACCAACTTTGAGACCCTGACCTGAGACAAAGTCAAAAGCCAGGCATTCAGCTGACTGAGCCACCTATGCGCCTCTTACGGCTTTCTTTTCTTAAGAAACTGTTTTATGTATTCTATGTATACATTTTAGCTACTGCACTTCAATATTCATTTTAGAACCATCTTGTCAATTACGACAAAAAAGCTTGCACGAATTTTAACTAAAAAAAAATCAAGACATCAACTAACAGCTTAACAATACTGAGCCTGCCAATCTATTAGTGTGATTTTGTCATTTATCTAATGGATAAACCTTTAATACCTCTCGCTGTGTTTTATAGTTTTGACCTTGCTAAAATTCACTTATTAGTTCTAGTAGTGTTTTTTTTTTAATTACCTTTGAATGTATACAGCTATGTGACAACCATGTGTTCTCCAGTAAGGACAATTTTAGTTCTTATTTTCTAATACTTATGCTTTTTATTTCTTTGTCTGGTAATACTAAACAAGGCTTCTAAAATAATATTGAAAAGAAGCGGGGAAAATGCCTATTCTGGATAGGAGTCTTTTGCAAAATATGCGCTTTCTAAGTATTTCTCCTAGTCTGTGGCTTGTGTTTTCATTCAGCAGTGTCTTTAGAAATATAAGTATTAATTTCTTTTTAACATTTACATACAATGTTATATTAGCTCCAGGTGAACTTTTTAATTTTGATGCAACTTATCAACTTTTGGTTTGGTTTTTGGTTCCTTTTTTGTATATTTCCTATCTAAGAAACCTTGCCTTAACCCAAGGTCACAAATATTTTCTCCCATGTTTTACAGATTAAATTCTTATGTTTAGGTCTTATTTTGAGTTAGTTTTTGTATATAGTGAAGAGAGGGGTGAAAGTTTGGTTTCTGGCATATGGATGTCTAACTGTTCCAGCATTGTGTGTTGAAAAGACTATCCTTCTGTGTGGATGTATTTTTTTTAAATAATAAATTAAATCTCTTTGATAAGGCTATTTAGATTTTCTGTTTCTTCCTGTATTAATTTTTATATGCTGTGTTTTCAAAGAATTTGTCTACTTCATTTAAGTTAAAAAAATATAGTTACATAAAGTTGTTCATAATATTTCTTTATCTGTGGGATAAAGTGACCACAGGAGGTAGGAACTGTACTGATATCTTCTTTTTCATCCTTGATGTTGGTAATTTTTTAGTTTTCTCTCTCTTAATACTTCTCTTTTCTTCCCCATTAATCCCTCAATCTAGGTTGGGAAGGTAGAAATTTATTAATTTTGTTACTATTTCCAAAGAACCAGGTGCAGCTCTGTTAATTTTATTATTTTTCTATTCTATTGGTTTTAGCTCACATCTTTAATATCTGTTCTTTCTTTTCTGACTGGGTCTAATTACTCCTCTTTATCTTGATTCCTAAGGTAGAAACTTAGATGACTATTTTAAGCTTTTCTTCCTCTCTTACATAAACACTCATAGCTCGAAATTTCTCTTCAATTTAGGCTTTACCTTGAGTCCACCGATTTTACTTTGCTGGATTTATATTACCACTATGTGTTACCACTCAAATTTTAAAAATTTGCCATTTTTATTTTTTCAGATATTTTTATTCTGCCCCTTTTTCTCTCTCCTCTTTGGGGAAGAATTCAATTAGAATTATGCTACATAGCTTAATATTGTCTCACATGGCTCTGAAATTCTGTTCATTTTTTCTTCAATCTTTTTTCTCCCTGTTCTTCAGACTATATAATTTCTACTGCTTTTTAAAATTCATTGACAATTTCTGCTGCCTTCCTTAATCTGGTAGTGAGCCCATCTAATGACATTTACATTTCAGTAATTAATTTTCCACTCAAGAATTTCCACTGAATGGGCTGCCTGGGTGGCTTAGTCGGTTAAACGTCCGACTTTCGCTTGGGTCATGATCTCGCAGTTCGTGGGTTCGAGCCCTGCATCGGGCTCTGTGCTGACTGCCAGCTCAGAGCCTGAAGCCAATTTCAGAGTCTGTGTCTCCCTCTCTCTTTGACCCTCCCCTGCTCACGCTGTCTCTCTCCTAGAAATAAATAAACAATATTAAAAAAAAAAAAGAATATCCACTGAATCCTTTTAATAGCTTCAATTTTTTTCCTCCCTCAATATTTTATTTAAATTCTAGTTAGTTAACATCCAGTGCCACACTAGTTTCAGGTATAGAATTTAGTGATTCATCCACCACATACAATACCTGGTGCTCTTCACAAGTGCCCTCTTTAATAACCAACACCTTTTAACCCAACCCCCTCTGATAATTATCAGTTTGTTCTCCATAGTTAAGCATCTGCTTCTTCGTTTGCCTCTCTTTTTTTGTTCCCTATGTTCACTTGTTTTGTTTCTTAAATTCTACATGTGAGTAAAATCATATGGTATGGTATTGTCTTTCTCTGACTCATTTCACTTAGCATAATACTCCATAGCTCCATCCACGTTGTTGCAAACGGCAAGATTTCATTCTTTATGATGGCCGAGTAATATTCCATTGTGTGTGTGCGTGTGTGTGTGTGTATGTACACACACACATACACATCTTTATCTAATCATCAGTCGATGCACATTTGGGCTCTTTCCATAATTTGGCTATTGTTGATAGTGCTGCTGTAAATATCAGGAGGCATGTATCCCTTCAAATCAGTATTTCTGTATCCTTTGGAAAAACACCTAGTAGTATAATTGCTGGATCACAGGGCAGTTCTACTTTTAACTTTTTGAGGGACCTCCATACTGTTTTCTGTAGTTTCCATTTCTTTGCTGATATTTTACATGTGTTTAGTCACACCTTTCTTTAGGTCCTTAAAAATACTTATAATACCTGCTCTAAAGACCTTGTCTGTTTACTGCAAGATACAGAACATTATGGAGACAATTTCTATTGAATGCTTCTTCTCTTGAATACAAGTTACATTTTCTTCATATGTCTACTTATTTTTGATTACATACTGAATTTTATAAATAAAAGGTTACAGAGACTCTGTACTCTTATATTCCTCAAAGACTGCTGATGTTCATTCCAGCAGGGAAGTTAACTTGGCTATGCTCAAACATCAAACCCTGTTTCCATTGTAATAACAGCAAAATTCTCTGTTCTGTTCTTTCAGCCTCCTGATACTGTTTATCTGCTAAGCCTACCACAGTCTCCCTTGTACATGTATAGATGTAAAAGCCAAAGATTTGGGCATAATTTATGTACAGAGTTCATTCTCTTCTGTGGCTCCCTCCCTCACATGGTTTTCCTCTGTCTAGTTATACTTCCAGCTTTAAACCTTGTCCTCCAACACTTAAATCTTGTAAAGCTCAGGCTCTCTGATGCCCTATGTAGCACATGAATTAGGGAGTGGCTTCAGGCAAGAAGCTGCACTCTTAAATCTTTCCCCTTGCTGCTGTCACCTTTCAGGAGTAGATTCTGCCATTTTCTGCCAATTTTGGGTCACTCTACTATATTTTCAGATACTTGTTTATGTAAAAACCTTTTTGTCCAGATTTCATAATTGCTACCTGCAGGAAGGTTAGTCTGATCAAGTGATTCCATTATTATCCAACAGTATTTATTTTAAAGTTGTTAATTTAAAGTCATAATTAAAGTACCTACAATATGCTGAATATTGTGCAGAATGCTACATCCCTATCTTCAAGAATACCATCTTATGTTGGCAGACATGTATTTTTATATGCATAGTATTTTAAACATATATGAATACATAGGCATATTCATGTGTAAGTAAATGAAAATAGACAATGTTCTTACTTTTCTACTGCAGATCGTTTCTGTGACTTGCTCTTGTAATTTAATGCCATCTTAGTTTCCATTCCAGTGTATATAGCAACACCTGCAAAACAAAACACTCTTTAATAATAATCTTCTGGCATATTTCATAAAAGATGTATTCACTAGCATGAACGGAAGTATACTGTCTGACTGTTGTTAAAATCTGGCTTTCTTTAAGTCTTTCCAAAGTTTTTAAAAGGCTTTCCAAGTCCAATTTTGGGGAACTTCAGTCACTTAACCTGCTGGAAGGGAAAGGAATGGGATTTCTATTTCTGAGCTATAATTAACATATATAAATGAGAGATATTATTAGAGTTGGAATTGATGGAAGAAAAGAATTTGGAAACATAAAGATGACAGGGAAGGCCATTATAGACACAGCAAAAAGAGTTAACAAAGACAGAAATGGAAAAGCGCTTTCTGTTAGGTTTGAACAATGGAATGAGGTCAGAGTTCAAAGGGCTCTGGAGGCCAAAATCTGTGGTGTCTAGATATAATTTTCTACCACTAGAAAGCTAATACGGAAATCTGTCAGAAGAAATGAAGTAAACACAAGGACAGTGCCATTTTATTTTTATTTATTTATGAAAATCAAGTTCTTTTTCTTAGTTTTTAATGTTTTATTTATTTCTGAGAGGGAGAGAGAGAGGCAGAGTGAGCATGGGAGGATCAGAGAGAGAGGGGAGACACAGAATCTGAAGCAGGCTCCAGGCTCTGAGCTAGCTGCCAGCACAGAGCCCGACTCAGGGCTCAAACCCACGAACCACGAGATCATGACCTGAGCCAAAGACAGATGCTCAATCGACTGAGCCACCCAGGTACCCCAGGACAGTGCCATTTTAAAAATGTATGCCTATGTGAATGACTGGGATGAGCAAAAATGATAGTAATAACAGCCTAAAATTGGGGAGTGGATGAAATTAGGTAAGACTAGCTTTATAACAAACTTTGGAGTTAGACCCTGATTTGAGTGCTGCCTCTGCCACTTATTAGCTCTGTGTCCTTGGGCAAGTTATTTAATCTAAGTCTCAATTTCTCCATCTTTAAATAGGAAAATATACCTCACAGAATTGTTGAGAGATTTGTATGACAAAATAGGAAAACGACCAGAAACAGGGAGACGATCAATAAATATTCACACCCATCCTTATATAGTGAAAACTGAGAAGTAGTATAGGATTCATCATGCCTTTTTCCTAAAGATCTGTCCTGGAATTTTCGCCATTCTTTAAAGACAGGAATTATAACTCAGATGACAAAGGGCACTGAAATTACAGATATGTGAGCCATCAGCCAGAATGACAGAAGAGAGAGAGGTGGTGCTGAGGCAGACACCAGTAGACCCAGCTAAAGGCAAATACACATTTTAAGAATGTGAAAGGTGTTCCTGCCAGGGAGATGTGTTAAAATATGGCATTACATGAGAGGGTCTAAAAGCCCTGGAGGTTTTCTCTGGCTTTGGCCATCAGAACATCATTATGGTGTATTTTTTTTTAACTGTGGTAAAATATACATAACATACAGTTTACCATTTTAATCATCTTTAAGTGTACAATTTGGTGGCACTCAGTATAATCACAATGTTGTGCAACCCTCACTAACCTGAAAACACTTTCATTACCTTCAAAGAAAACCCTGTATCCAATAAGCAATCATCCCCCATTCCCCTCCACTCCCCAACCCCTGGGAACAAAAAATCTACTCTCTGTCTCTGTGAATTTGCCTATTCTGAGTATTTTAAGTAAATAGAATCATTTAAGCCTTTTGTGTCGGGCTTCTTTTACTCGGCATGTTTTCAAGGTTTATCCATATTATAGCATGCATCAGAATTCATCTTTTATGGGTGAATGATATTACAGAAGTATCCTACATTTTGTTTATCCATTCATTAGTTGATGGATATTTGTGCAGTTTCTACCCTTTGGCTATTGAGTAGTGCAGCTATGAATATCTTGTACAAGTCTTTGAATGTTTACTTTCAATTCTTTTGGATATATATCTAGAAGCAGAACTGCTGGGTTATATGTACAGTTGCTGGGTCATATGATAATTCTGTTTAACTTACTGAGGAATTGCCATACTATTGTTCACTGGCTATGACATTTTATATTCCCACCAGCACTCAAATGAGGTTCCCAAATACTCTACATCCTCACCAACACTTGCTATTTTCTTTTTTTTTTTAATTTTTAAAGCTTATTTATTTTGAGAGAGAGAGGCAGGGAGGGGCAGAAAGAGAGGGAGAGAATCCCAAGCAGGCTCTGCACTGTCAGCACAGAGCCCAACGTGGGGCTCAAACTGTGAGATCATGACCTGAGCTGAAATCAAGAGTTGGAAGCTTAACTCATTGAGCCACCCAGGGTCCCCAATTTTCTGTTTTCATAAGTATATGCATTTCTCTATCAGAGAGCCTCGTACTGAGAGATAAGATATAACACAGTTAATAGGAAAGAAAGGAATGAAGAAGAGAACCACAAAAGCTATAAACATTCAGTGAATAATACAGGCTGGACAGTATATGAAGGTATATTCCTAAAATGGGAGGAGATAGTTGACAGCTAAAGATTATCAAGACTTCACAATTTGCCTAGAGTTGACTCAGAATATGTGAATTAATTTAGATCTCCAACACTAGAGCACTATTTATTCAGCCTTTTGATTCAGTCAGTAAACATTCCAATAATACCTGCCATATGGTCACAGGTCAATAAAAACTTGTTGAATGGATGAAAGAATGAGTCAGCAGTTTTATTAATCCAATCTAAGAATAATCATAATGGAATTATACAGGTGGTTTACTGAACCATGATGCCAGATTACATTGGCTCTCAACCACCATTAACAAAACTGCCAGAATTATCTTCTTAGCAATGTTTCACAAGTATTCACAAACAACACAGCCAGATTCTAGTCTATTACTCAAAAATAGGAAATAACAACAAAAAAATACAACATAAAATTATTTTTATAAAATCTTTGTAAGAAAATTATCATAGACAATATTTGATTATGTAAATTATCCAACCACAAAAGCTATGTCTTAAAAAATATTTTATATAAAGCACCAACATGAATCCATAATTAAAAATTTTCAATATATACAAACCAAAAATTTCTTTTGTGTTTTTTAACCTGGCTCCACGAAGCAAGAGACTCTCTGGCCCCAGGGGTCTAGGAGGGAAAAAAAAGTTGAATATATTAAAAATTCAATTAAATTCTAAAATGGCATCTTCAGCAGAAAATACCTGAACTATAGTTATAACTCTGCTTTCATATAAAACCAAAATTTCAGTTACTATTAAGCAGTTTAGGTCAATTATGATGTTAGTGACCATAACAACAAATGCCTGCTTTAGCATTTCAGTCACTTTAAGATCAGTGGCTCAGATATAAGATTATGCCTATAAATAAACTCACAAAGCCATCAGTTTCAAGATTTTTAGACATAAAACACAACAAAAGATTAACCAATGATTTTAAAATGTTTAACATGATGAGATTTTAAATTTTTGAACAAAATTAAAGTTTTTAAAATGCAATATAAACATGAATTATGTATGAATTGTTGATAAATCCATCAATTCTGCATAATTAAAATTACACTGGATTATAAAACAATGTAGTAAGTGAGTTAGTACTTTTTCTAGGCAAGATCAACTACAATTTGACTACTTGCATTGCATACTTCTTGGAGCACAGGTCTTCTTGCTGTTTGAATTTCTCTCCATAAAGGAGAAATAAAATGAGAAGGAATAACTAGAAAGGAAATTGTATTTTCTTAGTGATAGAAAAATGATAAGACTCTGTTATGGATTAAGTAAAAAACCTTAATTTTGTTGATATTCTTTATGTTTTTTTTTTAAACATACATATATAGTTACCCAAATCAAACAAAACCTGAAACAATTCTGAAGATATCTGCAAATCCAAACACTCTAAAAAATCTAATAAACTAAAGAGGCTCACATTTTGGGACATGGTTAACAGTATGGTTTTATTAGATAGCAATATTTGGAGCACACTCCATGGATATTCCAAAATCAATTATTCAGGAGGCATAAAATAGCTCTTTTTCACTTGGTTGGGTTCCAACAATGAATAGAAAAACTTTGAGTTCATAGGGGCATATAAAATTGGAATATGATGATAAAAAGCTTCAAATTAAAAGATAATTCATCAGCTCACTCAGGCTGCTTCAGCAAGAACATACTAATCTTTTTAACCATTTTAGGGGCTGGGTAATATAACTGATCTTTTGCTTTAGCAGCCACAATATCTTAATGCAATTCAGATTATGTATCCACATATATATCCCACTATGTCACTCTAGAAATCAAATAAAAAAAAAAACCTATTCATAGTTGTCCAGCAAGGAGTCCTACATTTACAAAGACCTTGTTAGGGAGTTTACTGAATGTGCTACTATGTTAGTTAATGTTTATTAAAACTGTGAACTGGTGCTAAGGCATGATTATTTTTTGATGCTTGTCTTGAGGATTTCATTTAAAATTTGCTTACCTCTTCATGTCAGCAACTTATTTCATGTAGCCAGTATTAACTGAACATGTCTTTAGAAAAGAGGTACAATGCTAATTGGATTAGATCAGTTCAAGGGCTGATACAAAGATTTATTCTAAATTTGGCTTTGTGATCATGAGTAACAATGTAATCTCAACATATCAGCACATTTCTGAAATAGCTAAAAGTCTTTCATGCAGGGGCCAAATATTAACATGAATATTAAGGACAAACACAGCAACACAATCAACTAAACAAAAAACCAATCAAAAGAGTAAACAGAGGCTCTAGATTGGCCACTAAATACTCTAGTTCCTGCTGAATAATTCTGAAGCGAAGAATACAATAATATTTATACTTGTCAAACATTATATAAAACATTTTTGTATTCTAGACTTTCAGTGTGGTGGGTTTAAAGGTGTAAAAATTTGAATAAGAACGGCGATTTCCTTCTACATTACTACCTAACAGCATTAGAAAAAGAAATACAAGTACAGAAATAATATTACTGAACTATTTTTATATCATTTCATAGGATCTGTTTTATCCTTACTTCTTGCTGCTACAAATTATTAGATGAATTATTAGATGAAATGCTAAATGTTTTTTATTTATTTTTATTTTTAATCAAAAAAAATAAGTACTCTCTACATCCAATGTGGGTCTGAATTCATAAAGCCAAGATCAAGAGTCGTATACTCTTTGGACTGAGCCAGCCAGGCTTCTAAATTAATCCTTTTCTATCATATGCTGCCTACTTACCTAATCTCCCTTAAATGTGATTTTAGTCCCTTCCAATACAATAGTCACATAAAAGTAACTGGATAAGGCAAATGTATTCTTACCTTACAATTTCTTCCATTTGTTGAGTTATTATCATTCGTCCCATGAATCTATCAAAGAATTAAACATGTTACAAAAAAGCCCATGATATTTACCTATGACACCAATGGGTGAAACATTTGACAGTTTTGGCACTATCCTTATACATGAAACAAAACCTTCTGTATATAGGAATGGTCCATTATTTTTGTTAGAGATTATATGAATAAATACTTATCAGTCATTTAGCTTTAAAAAACTGAATATTCTTGCCATCTCCACTCCAGCTATGAATGAGGTAATAAATTCATAATTCATTTGAAAAACTGTTTTCAAAATGATGATGGAAATTTCATATATTATCAGTTTAGTCATCATGAGAACTTATAATTTTTACACAAAGATGGATATATTATCTAGCTCACAATGAAAACTCACACATTTCATCACAGTTTATTAAATTAAGTCTCCTGTGACTGGAATCATTCATTCACTCACTAACTGACTCATTCATCACTAAACAGTCACTGTGTAAGTTAAGTGGTGGGACAGACTAGTAAACAAAAACCTATCAGTGAACTCCAAAGCTTTCTTTAACTTTTGGTTGCCTGAAATCTAGAGTGAGGGACCCCACCTGTTATCATAATAGATTTTCACAGCCTGGCTTTTCAGTTCCAACTTTCACAACCAGAAAAGTTCCATAGCATAGTCAATTCAAGAGTACAATCACTTTCTACTATAGTGAGGCAAATTTTAAGTTGAAGCAACTCCAGACAGAGCATTCGTGTTAGTTGTTTAAGCAAAGAAATAGGCAGTCCTCTTTAAATGTCCTTATTATTACACTCCTCCCATCCACTCCCCACCGTTTCCAAGTTTCAGACTTTGGCTTTATTGTTTATCTCCTACTTCTACTTCCTTCAGCTCCCTGTATCAGGGAGTTCTTTTACTTGTCTTCACTAACTGGAATTTTATGTAGTCCTGATTTCCACCTCATTTTGGATTTAGATTCAAAGAACCAATTCAGCTGCCATTTCCCTGGGCATTTTTTCAGAGATGATGTGTGATCAGCTCAATTTCGCTGAGCTAAATTCCTACAACAGACCTTTTCCTTAATTTCATCTGTCTTGTTATCCTTGATTGTAAGGTACTTCTATCTGTTTATGCCAGTTACATACCGGATAACTCATTTTGTACTTTCCTTAGCCATTTCTCCAAACCCACAATTTAATGTGATTCAAAACAGAAATAGCTGCATTATTCTCTTTTCTGATTATAAAGGCCAAATATATTGAAACACACATTTTATAAAATGATTCAGACAATTTAAAAAGACCTCAAGTGGGAAACAACAATCACTGGTAATCCCAATACTCAAACATAAACATTGTTAATGTTTTGGAATATGTTTCCCACTTTTTTTTCATGCATATATAGACACATTTATACCTTAAAAACAAAATGGTATCACACCATAAGTACTGCTGATAACATTTCTAACATGTCCTGTCAAAAACAAAGAACTATATCATGATTTTTGTTTCTTCTAATTTTTTATTTAAATTCTAGTTAGTTAACATATAGTGTAATATTGCCTTCAGGAATAGAATTCAGTGATTCATCAGTTACGTAGAACACTCAGTGCTCATCATAACAAGTGCCCTCTTTAATGCCCATCACCCATCTAGCCCATCTCCCATCCACCTCCCTCCATCAACTGTTTATTCTCTATTAAGAGTCTCTTTTTTTTTTCTCCCCTTCACATATGTTCATCTGTTTTGTTTCTAAAATTCCACATGAGTGAAATCATATGGCACTTGTCTTTCTCTTATTTTGCTTAGCATAATACACTCTAGTTCCACCCATGTCACTGCAAATGCCAAGATTTCAATCTTTCTGATAGCTGAGTAATATTCCAATGTGTGTATGTACGTGTGTGTTTGTGTGTATGTGTGTGTGTGTATGTGTGTATAGACACATCTTGTTTATTCATTTATCAATAGATACTTGGATTGCTTCTGTGTCACTGTAAATAATGCTGCCATAAAAATAGGGATGCATACATCTTTTCAAATTGGTGTTTTCATTCTTTTTTAAATACCCAGGAGTGGAATTACTGGATTATATGGTATTTACATTTTTAATTTTTTGAGGAATTTCCATACTGTCTTTCCACAGTGGTTGTACCAATGTACATTCCTACCAACAGAGCATGAGGGGGTTCCCTTATCTTTATATCTGTCTCAACATTCGTTATTTCTTGCCTTTTTGATACTAGCCATTCTGCCTGGTGTGAGGTGATATATTATAGTTTTGATTTGCATTTCCCTGATGATTAGTGATGTTGAACATTTTTTTCATGTACCTGTTGGCCACCAGTATGTTTTCTTCAGAAAAATGTCTATTTAGGTTCTCTGGCCATTTTTTAAGTTTTATATATATTCGGATATAGTTGTGCATAAATATACACAACTGCTTATTGCATATATCATTTACAAATATCTTTTTCCATTAATTAGGTTGCCTTTTTGTTTTGTTGATGGCTTCCTTTGCTGTGCAAAAGCTCTTTATTTTGGTGTAGTCCCAACAGTTTATCTTTGCCTTTTTATTTCCCATGCTTGAGGAGACATATCCATAAATATGTTGATAGAGATGATCTCCAAGAGATTACTGCTTAAGTTTTCCTTTAGGAGTTTTATGCCTTCAAGTCTCAGTTAGGTCTTCAATCCATTTCGAATTTATTTTTGTGTATGGTATAAGTGGTCTGGTCATAAACTTCTACTTTGCTCATGGCAATAAAAATTAGTCCAATGCTTTTGTAATGTCTCAAAAGCCAAATCCTATTAGGGCTTAAATCCAATAATTCTACTTTTGCAGCTCTGTCTTTTCTTAGGGAATAATCCAGTACTATACCATACCTGTACAAGTCTGCTTCCGGCTGCTGACATTCTATAACAGCTAGAAGAGTGTCTAAACTGGCAACTGTTTGTAATACTGCTGTTTCTGGAACTGCCACGTGTGTCTGGGAAAATATAAAAAACAAAAAGGATTACACTGCAGTTTCAGGATTCAAACGGGAACTTAGATATCATCTATTTCAAATCTCTTTTCAGGTGAAATTATAGCATACTGTACTTGAGATCACTTAGCTAGACAGCAGAGAAGAGAGGAGAAAGAAAATTGTAAAATAACAAGTAGCAAAAGAAGCTACTGTGGTTACCTATCCAGAGGGGCCATTTGCATATAAAAAAATTAAGTGTGGGGGTGCCTGGGTGGCTCAGTTGGTTAAGTGTCCAACTTCAGCTCGGGTCATGATCTCATGGTTTGTGGGTTTGAGCCCTGTGTTGGGATCTCTGCTGTCAGCACAGAGTGTGCTTTGGATCCTCTGTCCCCCTTTCTCTCTCTGTCTCTCTCTCTCAAAAGTGAATAAACCTTTAAAAAACTGTTTTTAATTAAATGTGTTAAGTCACTATCACTCAAAGTTTATTATGAAGCTGTTTAATAGGAAAATATGTGAATTTTCACTTTTATACTCTGAAAACTGAGAAAAATTTAAATGTGTCCCTATCCAAAAAAGTACTAGAATATTAAAGGATTACATTTTTCCTAGGAACACTTTCCACTTTTCTCTAATTTACCTAAAACCAAATGAGGCTACCCTTGAAATAAATACATAATATTATTTCTTTTATAAAAATTACCATTTTTAAAGTTTCAGTGATTTAAAAAATTTCTCACTTAGCAAGTAAACAAAGGAAAATACCACTATAACCCAAAAACATTTTGTTCACCCAGGGCGACACTCAAACATATGCATGTACAAACCTTCAGGTTAGTTTCTCCATCCAAACTAGCAGTTGTAACGTGACAAGAACCATCAAGTCGATCTGAGGACAGAAGCACCAAATCTGCAGGGAAAATTTCATCTTTGGCTATTCGAACAATATCACCCACCTATAAGGAATTATGGGGGAAAAGTGAATATATAGATTTTAAAAGGTAAAGACTTATTTTTATTAATTTCTAAACAGGTGGCCTATCAATGTTTTAATCTAGGAAAGCAAGCTTTTAACTAAAATATAATCAGACTAGAATGCATGATACCAACATATATAACTGATTTCTATTATTTACTAAAGGCATACCCGAATGTTTTTTGATCTAGTTTTTACAAGGCCACCACTTCGAACAACATAAACAGGAGCTCCATTTACTTCATTATCTGAGTTATGTCGTAACCAATCTTCATATCCCTATAAATATCAAAAGAAAAAACATATCCTTTTTAATATACTTAGAAGATACCTTTATCAGATGAGAAAAAGAAACATAAAAACTTATCCAAAACAGTTTACTAGGATGTGTCCTAGTAAACATTTCAAAACTAAATTGATGATGTTATCCCCTAAATTTGTTGCATTTCCAATGTTTTCTATCTTGACAAATGACATCACCATCCACCAAGTTGCTCTTAGAAGAAATCTAGGGAGTCATTCTTGATTCTTTCCTTTTCCTAACATTTATTCAATCTAGAAGTTCTATGGCTTCTATGTAAAAATGATATTTTTAAATTTATTTATTTATTTGGGGAAAGAAAGAGTGTCGGTGTGAGTGAGTGAAGGGCAGGGAGAGAGAAGAAAGAGAATCTCAAGTAGGCTCTGTGATGTCAGCATGGAGCCCAACACGGGGCTCATACCCACAAACTGTAAATTCATTACCTGACTTAACTGGCTTAAATGCCCCTAAAAATGGTATTTTTTAACCAAAAATATAAATTCACAGAGCATTATTACAGACAACAGCAAAAAAAAAAAATAGATTTTGAAACTGAGGTTGAGTTCTTTCACTTTCTTAAATAACAGGCCAACAGAATTATAATATGTATTTCAAAAAAAAACCATGGTAGGCTAGGGGTACCTGGGTGGCTCAGCTGGTAGAGCATCCAACTCCTGATTTCTGCTCATGATCGCACTGTTGTGAATTTGAGCCCTGTGAGCTTTGTGCTGGGTGTGGAGCCTGCTTAAGATTCTCTCTCCTCCCCTCTACTGTCCCCCACAGAAACATGTGCACGTTCTCTCTCTCTCAAAAAAAAAATATGGTAGGCTACCTGTATCATCATTAGAAAGAGACACAGACATAATAAGTATTTCAGAAAGAATCCTTTGATTAAATATTTAAGGCATAGTAATTTTTTAAAGTGGAAAAGCCTTTTTGTGTTAGAGAAAATTCAAGAACTCAAGGGTGTAGAATAAGTACAGATAAAAGAATGATACCCAAGAAATACCATTAAGTGATCAAAATAAGGTATAGAATGTGTTGTGTTCTATGCTATTAATTGTGAAAAAACAATATGCTTGCCTATGTGAACACTGCATGGATATTGAGACTAATATACAAATATATCAAGGGAGGAATACTAGGAGGCTGGCAGGTTAGGAATATAAGAGGCTTTTACTATATGCTATTTTGTACTGTTTCCATTTTTTTAAAATATGCACATCTATTATCTAAAAATATTATAACACTATAAAATATAAAGCAAATATTAAAGATTGCTTTGAAGGTCTTTTTTTCCCCCCAGGAAGAAACCTTTTGGGAAAGCATCATTTTTTTTTTTTTTTAATTTTTTATGTCTTTATTTTATTTTGAGAGACAGAGAGTGAGTAGGGGAGGGGCAGAGAGAGAGGGAGACAGGATCTGAAGCAGGCTCCAGGCTCTGAGCTGTCAGCACAGAGTCTGACTCGGGGCTCAAACCCACAGACTATGAGATCATGACCTAAGCTGAAGTCGGACACTTAACCGACTGAGCCACCCAGGTACCCCTTTTTAAAAATTTTTTAATATTTTTTATTTATTTCTGAGAGAGAGAGAGAGGCGCAGCATGAGCAGGGGAGGGTCAGAGAGAGAGGGAAATACAGAATCCGAAGATGGCTCCAGGCTCTGTGCTAGCTGTCAGCAAAGAGCCTGAGGTGGGGCTCGAACCCACATTAGATCATTACCTGAGCCAAAGTCGGATGCTTAACTGACTGAGCCACCCAGGCACCCCTGTTCCATCCTTTCTCTTAACACCTACAGCTCATTGGCTCTTACTAGTACTTTATTAAACTGTAATTATTATTGTGTTTGGTCTGACTTTCCCTACTTCACAAATTTTAAGTTCATGGAGGGCAAAGACTAACACGTACGAAAGCACTATGTATTATTGCATTACACAACTAGAGAGATGACTTAATACATAAATATGGATGGAAGAAGTTAAAAAAACAAAGTAACAATTTCATTCATATTAAAGTATAAATAACTGATAATAAGACCTTTCCTATTTTGATAAAAGTGCAAAAACAGACTAAAGGGGAGAAGTAAGGAAAATAAGAACATGGCAACTTTCACTTTTATAATTTTCCCAAAATTTGTTCTATTAATCTATAGTGATGGATATATAAAACTGAACAGTACACTCTGGTGTGAGTGTTTTTATTTAATGAATAAAACTTAGGAAGAGAAAAAACTGGGTTCTGAAATCGTTTCTGAAAAACAGAGAAAACCTTTACAGATCAAATTTTCTCTTTTAAAATTAAGACCTTTCATATTTTCTCTTTTGCCTTAGTTGTCAAAAAGCCCTCAAGTGAATTTGGAACTTAACTGAAATAACCCTATTCACCCAGGTTTGAGGTAGTTTTCCTACTTTCTATCTTTAGATTTTGTGTGTTTTTACTTAATTCATTTTGGAAGAAGACAGGTTGTCAATTTTTATTATTATATTAAACTAAATCCACCAGCATTCTCAACTCAGGTAATGGTGTCACATTTCAATTAAACCCAGTCTCTATTTGGCCAAATATATTGGAAAATCAGGGCAATAAATATCACACTATTTTACACTGCTTTAAAAAATATTCAATAGGTGGGGCGTCTGGATGGCTCAGTGTATTAGGTGTCTGACTCTTGATTTTGGCTCAGGAGATTGAGCCTCATTGTCACACTCCATGCTGTCAGCGTGAAGCCTGCTTGGGATTCTCTCTCTGCCCCTCCACCAGCTTGTGTGCACACACGTGCGCTCTCTCTCAAAATAAACATTAAAAAATAGTCAATAAGTTTATTTATTCATCTATCAAACAAATGTTTTTTTGAAGGTCCAATATGTACACGACTTTGTTCTGGTCATTGGAAATAATCTGGTACACAGAACAAAGTCTATGTACTCATAGAGCTAAACATTCAAATGAAGGCAACAGATAAAGTAATAAATATTTATTCAACAGAACAACAGGTAGTGACAAACAATATGAAGGAAAAAAAGACCAGAGCAGAAAATGAGAGAGTGACATGGTGGTCACGAAAAGCCTAAAATATCCAAGTAGGAATGTTGTATGAACATTTGTATATGTGTAGCTGGACTTCAGGGAATAATTTCAGGATACATATCAATTTGAGAACCATCAACATATAAATGGTACTATAAACCACTAAACCAAAAGAAATCACCTAAGAGTAAAGTATATATAGAAAAGAAGTCCCAGGAACAAATGCGTGTTCCTTTGATGAAATAAATGGCATCTACAAAACCAAGTAAATATGTAACTGTATGAAGTGATAAGATGCTTAATGAGCTGCACAAATTCTTTTTTTTTTTTTTTTGAGCTGCACAAATTCTAGCCTCCAACAGTGAAAGGAACTCACACTTAGTGAAAGTAGTAGCATGATATTCTGACATGCTAAATATATAACGTTACTATAGATTCCTCTTATCCTTCTCTGTAAGTAATAAAGAATATACATCTCAGAACTACAGAATGTTTGTCAATTTTATTTCCATGTCAATTTAAATCTTATCCTTAAATCTTATAAAATGGAAATTTATCATATTTACACAAGAAAATTCAACTAACTCTTTTTCTGGTGGAAGCAATCATCTATTTACCTGGGTCTCTGACAAGATTTTTTGAGAAGTGATAGCTATAGACATACTTCTATGAATTTCTTCTATTTCTTACTCAGCATGTGTATCTAATAATTATGTTACTTTTATATACCTACATTTTAATATTAACTCAAGATTTGGTTGAAGCCATTTCTCCTACAGTATTACTTTATATAAAAATCAACATCACCAGAGAAAGGTGTAGAAAGTAATAAAAGACTATACAATTTTTATTCAAAATTGTCATGTCAGAAGTATGTGCTCCACTCCCTATAAATATACTCCTTTTGAATTATATTTCCTTTCAATACTGCCAAATCTACAAAGATGATTATAATAATGAACTTCATATAGAATTAGTTTGTACATATAAAATGCACATTTTTGGATGCTTCCTAGGAGTGTCAAGGAAACAACATATTTTAACAATGTAATTACTCCATGAGTCCCTAGGTACCTGAAATATAAGAGAGTGACTGAACTCAGTTTAGTTTTGCCATATGCAGTATCAAACAAATTTGCTGCTTTCTTATGGAAATTTCTTATGGAAATTACTTTCACAACAATAAATGTTAGTCTGAAGTGAAAATATATAGCAACTTCTAAATGACTTGGAGGGAAAACAACAGAAAATGTTTTCATACCTGCTTTATGGCGGTTACTGTTATCACAAAGAATAATGGAAGTCCACTGGTAATTGGACTGGTAGGTGTATCAATCATAAGCTAGATTTATGACAACAAAAAAAGAACACAGAGTATTATATTTTTATATTGTACTCATCACAGTATTAACATCTAAAGTCTCATATTTATTGGGTATTCTGAGAACACTATATAAAGTGTATATGATGGTCTGGAGTAAAAAATAACAGGACAGAGATAATGTGCATATAGTTTTAGTTCATAGTTTCATTAAGTTCATTTTGTTGGCTATTATATGAAGTCAGTAGAATATCTAAATCTATTGATATCCACAAATATTGCTAGAGTGGACTCAGTCACTCCACCTTTTTAACACAAAGTACATAAGGTCTTCCTCCTCAGTATTTGCTAGAAGCAGACCTGTAGCTGCTCAGGATCTCATTTTACATTTCTTTGCCCATCCTGGTAAATACTGAAAAGTCTGTCAGCAATTTTTACCCTAGAATTCAGAATAAATTCACCATTTAAGAAGAGAGAATAAGGAATAGGGCTAAGAAAAGGATTATTTTTTTCTACAGTGATTTTGTTACATCTACAGAGCCAGAGGGGTACAGCTTAGAAAATGATGCTGTAATTAGGATCTAAATCATACAACTGAGGTTTCAATATATTAAAATAATTTTTGGAGAAGTAATTTTTGAAGTAACTATGTTTGGTTAGTTAAAACATGGACTCAATGGTTTATTAATGTTCCTTTACCCTGGATTGGCCAATTAAATTTGTTCTATTTCACAGAAAAGCTGAATTCCTGATTTTAGCTAATAATTTCACAAATGCATGTGTTATGTGGACATGGTTAGTATAAATGTCTCACTTTTCCAAGGAAACCAAACTGATTTCTTATTGATAAGAACTCAGACTTTTCTTCTCTGCTCATGAAGAAAGAAATTTCTTAAAAAAAAAAATAAATGTTTCCTCAAGCTTTAAAGTGACTACTTGATAAGTTTTTTTTTCCCACTGGAATTCCAAGTTCTATGAGAAAAAAGTTCAGTTTATACAAAAACCCAATGCCATACTGAAAGAGACTGCTTGTGTATTACTAGAAAATAAAAACCTCTTTAAAATAAAATGGTGATCACTATTTTTATATCTTGACTTATACTCAAATTTTATAAGTTCTCTTATAAAAGAATTTATATAAGTTCTCTTAAGTGTTCTCTTGACACTCTGATATTAGAGAAAAAAAGCACAATGTGAAAATTAAGAAACTGTCAAAGAGTTTGTAATGAATACAGATTTAAGAAAATGGTTTCCATAATAAAAATTTATACTCATGGAGATTCTTAAAATTAAAAAAAAATTTTAATAAAAGTAAAACTTAAATTGAAAACAAAGGAAAAGCCAAAGAAAGATTTACTTGGACAAAGATCATTCCATAGGCAGAAATATGCCAAAAACATGAGCTATATATTAAAAACCAAAATATTTATGTTCTGGTGCAACACAACTGAAATGTAAAATTAGCTTTGATTATAATTATCAGCACCATAGCACATCAATAATGAAACAAAATAAAATTAATCTTAAAATTCATAGGCTATTTTTTAGAAATCTGCATGTGGTTTAAATAACTACATTCACTAATTTCAATGGGGAAGCTATGCAGGAAAACTTTGGTCCCATAGTCAAATGATGTAGAATGCAATGTAACTTTTCCCTGAAGATACACCTCATTATAATAAACTTAATCCACTGAGTGATAAAGCTTACCTGAACCAAAAATATAATAAGAAAATAAAAGTTTGCCACTCTTCTGAATTGTTCAAATAAATTTTTTGGAACAAAATTCCACACAGTATACTAGAAAACAGAGAGAGAAGGGTAAATTAACATTTAAAATAATATATGCCACATCAATGTAATAATAAGGAAAGTAAAATCAGATTTACAAAGTCCTTAGACAAAATTATGTAACTCCTGATGCTATAAAAACTATCTGGTTTCTTAAGAGTTTCAGAACTTTTATTCTATTCTTTTTTCTTCTACTATTTATTGGCAATTTTAGTGTAATTTTAAAAAGATAAGTTGGAACCTACCAATTCTGCTATTAAATTCTTGAGTTTTTAGAAGTTGAAGAAGCCAGATCTAAAATAACATTTAATAATTTATTTTGGACTTTGGTTACATAAAACTAAGTGTAAAAATAAACAAAAGCTGATAAAAAGGCTGACACCAGATACAATTTATTTTCCATTTTATTTAGCTCAGTATCAGAAATAAAGGAAATTGTATAGCTATTTTATTATTCTTTGTTAAGTACAGAATATGGAAAAATACCTAGAATGTTAAAAAAATTCTTTACATAAGTGGTGGTATAATCACCGAGACTATCTTATAAAGGGCATGGAAATCTATCACAATGACAATTTTTAAAGTAAGACAGTCACTAAATGACCTTGGACTAATCTCTCTGAACCCTACTTTGTGCCTCTATAAATTGAAGATGATAACAACCATATTTTATAGGGTTGTTATAAGGCTTAAATAAGCTAATATATTTATGATGCACTTAGGACAGAAACTGGCTCATACTAATTGCTACATGTCTGTTGTTATATTACTAATCAGCATATAAGCCTATAATACTATATTATAGGGAAGAGTGAAAGAGTACAAATTTTAGTTGTGTCACTACTCACAACACAACTTCATATATGAGACAGGGAAACACTTTATGGCACTGTTTACCCCATACATCCTCTCAGTAGAACGTAAGATCCCTAAGGCTAGAGACAGTGCTTTATTTACTGCTCTCTCTCTCGCACTTACCACTACTACTCAGCACATGGTTGGAGATCAAAACTTTAGAACAGATGAATATATACATACATACATAAAGGTGGAAATGAATTTTTTTTCAGATGACTATCCTGACACTATCTTGATGTCAGGCAATGAAGCCTTAGTGGTACTGACCCAATTCAAGATTTTTAAAGAGGCAGTTTACTTAATTTTCTCTGGTGCAATGTAAGATGGTTCTAATTTCTGAACTTTGTTATTTCAAAAATTCACTTCTTAATCAGTTGTTTGAGATCTGAAATGTCCTTCCCCATACGAACAATTTTATAAATAGGATTAGGCTCCCAGAAAAGCCCACAAAAGCCTATATGACCCAAGGATATATAAATAGTACAGTACCTAACAACATATTCTCTCAGATGAAATTATACTTTTTTTTTTAAATTTTTAATATTTTATTTATTTCTGAGAGAGAGAGAGACAGTGTGAGCAGGGGAGGGTCAGAGAGAGAGGGAGACACAGAATCTGAAGCAGGCTCCAGGCTCTGAGCTGATGGTAAGCACAGAACCCGACGTGGGGCTCAAACCCACGAACAGTGAGATCATGACCTGAGTCGAAGTCGGACGCTTAACTGACTAAGCCACTCAGGTGCCCCTATACTTTCAGTTCTAATCTGAAATAACTGAAATATATTTTCTTGTGGTAGTGGTAGTACTAGTGGCTCTAGAATCTGAGACTAGGGATAATGTTCAGGGCTCTGGAGAGAAGAGAGGTAGATGCTTTCTAGTCACTGTTCAATGTATATCTCTGAAATGATAATATTGGGTCATATCATCCCCAGCTGATCTTAACGGGTGTCCCTTAGTCACCAAATCAAATGTATAAAACTTTGTAGGAATCACGTTGGCAATGTCCTAAGTTTGCATCAATCTTTTAAAATCATAATGGTGAAAATATATTTTGTCTTCCAAAATCTTGAAAAGAACAACTATATAAATTGGCAGTAAGGTAGGTAATTGGTTTCAGGATATTTTCTTTGGCTAGTTCAAAAACGCATGGAAAAAGTCAGAATAAATTAAAATTTCTTATAAAAATTAGCTTACAAATATTAGGAACTGTTTTCTAAAATACAAGTCTATATCCTGTGCTTATCCTATCATATGTAGAGAAGAACTATAATGGAATAAATGTTAAACAATATAAAAATATTCTAAGAAAAATAATGATTATTCTTTAAAATTATTTTAATTATTATGTAATGGCCAATAAAATTAAATTAGAAGTATACTTCTAATAGCTTTTTTATAGCTATAACTATACAATTGACCTTTTTTCCTCAAGTTCTGATATTAGTAAGAAAACCAACACATAATTATGAAATTACATCTCTGGCAAAGAAGTTTAAATATAAGATAAGGTTGCTATTATGCTAAATTAAACAAAGATATATCAGGCACCTACAATGTATGACTCTTGCACTATAAGAGGAACAAAGAAGTTTTCACATAGAAGAAATTAAGAATAAATATCAATAGCTATATAGAAAATTAAAGTAAATGACGGAATATACAAAGAATTAAAATGAAAAGCAATCAGTAAGAAAGAAAAATTTAATGAGGAAGGTCGTATTCAACATGGGCTTTAAGAAGGTAACATTCAACAAGCTGAAAATAGGGGGCAAAGAGAGAGAGACCATTTCAGGAAAAAAGGACAGCATGAACACAGGAAGAGAAGAGGAACATTCATCATGACTTTGTGGGAGAGAAAATAATACAGTCTGGAAGAGTTTAAGGGAATAATAAGGGGGTAGATGGGTCATACAAAGAGAATTTTTTTAAAAGCCTCATTTATGGTCAGGAAAAAATGGACACTGTATATAAATACCCACATTCCTGAATCTGTGATCAAAAATATGAATTTTACATTTCTATAAAAACATGAAATCTATAATCTCTGCAAGAATATAGTCTACATTTAAAAAGAAGTGGTTATCAACATGAAATCACAGCAAAGGCACAGTAATAGGGAAGTTCAACATGGGTTTGTGGAATAGCAGATAATCTGGTTTGGAAGGGACATGAGAAAGCACTAGTGGAATAATAAGAGAACAAAGATGAAGACAGTCCTTATAAGTAATGCTTATTTAAATATCTACAGTTTTGAAACTGTGGTCAAAAACCTGAATCCTAATACTGCTGCATATGAATACAATCATATAAAGATATTTAATCCCCCAAATTTTCCAGAACTCTCAGCTTTCAATACTGGCAGAAGACTAAAGTGGTTCTGTGATTTGCAGCAGATGAGAATTACAAAAACTAGATTTTGAAATGGATCCTGGAAAGTACTCAAAATATAGATAGAAACTGAAAGTTTAATTTTTTAAAAATGCAAGTGGAAGGAATACGAATTGTAAACTATGGCTTCTGAACCCGGAGACACTATCCAATTCTCACAGCAGCAAACAGTAGGGAGAAAAACTATGACAGATTTGAGTTCAGGGCTGGAAAAGTAGACAGAAATCTGAGAAGAAAATACTGGTAGTGAAAGAATTACGCAAGGAAAATGACCCAAATTCAGAATATAAACTATCCAAACCCAGGATGACAGCTAACCTCTGCACCATAAAGGAGTGAACTACTGATATATGCAAAAACAAAGAAATTCAATCTCAAGATATAAACTATGAAAAGAAACCCAGGAAGATTCATACTATACCTGACTGCACCATAAAGGAGTGAACTACTGATATATGCAAAAACAAAGATTAATCTCAAGATTACTATTACATGAAAAGAAGTCATAAACAGAAGATTCATACTATATGACTATATGAAATTCTAGAAAAGGTAAAACTATAGTTATAGAAAACAGATCAGTGGTTGCTTCTGGTAGAGATGAGGAGGAGGGAGACTGGCTGGTAACTTTTTACTTCTGGATATATTCTATACCTTAGTCGTGGTGGTCACATGATGCTATACATTTGTCAAAACTCATCAAATTGTACACTTAAAATTGGTGAATTTTATTACATATATATTATACCCAAAGTTTAAAAAAACCTTAAAATTTTCAAGAGGGACTTTTATTTCTTGCATGAGTTACTAAGAACTGTGTCATTAATCTAAAGCTCTTCTATTCCCCGAGATTCTAACATTTCCCCTTCCTGCCCTCTGCTTTAGAACCACTGTCCAAAACGACAGATCTCACTAATGGGTATGTCGCATTTGTAAATAATGCGAAGGATGAAAAAAGGGGCAGAACAAAGAAATCACTGACCTAAGACAATATTCTTGGGAAAGAGGAGATCAGGATGACAGAGAAAAAACTGGTTACTTTGGAAAGCAGAGAAGGAGCAGTACAAAGATGCTTCTTAAAGTGGTCTATTAAACAAAAAGCAATGATCTCAGGAGAACTCTTCCCTTAGTCTGATTCACATCCTCTCTATCTGCATTTTCCAACAGATAACCAGTAGTTGCATATGGCTCCTGATACTTAATTTAAAATAAATTAAAATTTAATTAAAAATTATGTTCTTTAACCACGGAAGAAGGGAAGGGGAAAAAAAGTTACAAACAGAGGAGGGAAGCAAATCATAAGAGACTCAAATACAGAGAGCAAACTGAGGATTGATGGGGGTGGTGGAGAGGGGAAAGTGGGTGATGGGCATTGAGGAGGGCACTTGTTGGGATGAGCACTGGGTATTGTATGGAAGCCAATTTAATAATAAATTACATGTAAAAAATTATGTTCTTCATTGGCATTCGCCATATTACAAGGCCTAACTAGCCCTATATAGCTACTAGCTATCACAGTAGTACAGAAAATGTTTCCTTCATCATGAGAAAAGTTTACTGGGACAACATTATTACCCTGTAATCTTCAGCTTCAAAATAAACTTAGATATCTTAAAAATGCTATAGAAAAAAATGAAACAAGGAAGAATATGTGAGTGAAGCAGTACCTTGGCACTATTATATGAAAACTTGTTTACAGAAGAGTGATAAAATTAGAGGAAGTGAGCCTTTTAAGTCACACAGAACTGAGTTCAAACTCCAATCTTGTCACTTACTAGTGTGCAACCCTGGGTAAGTTATTTCTCAACACTTTAATTAAAGAAATAAATATAAAATGAGTATAACACTTTGTAATAGCATTCTCTGTCAGGGTTGTTGCACGAATTAAATGATATGAGATGTACCTAACATAGTGCCTGGAACACAGTATAAATATTTAGTTCTTCAGTTTAATTGCAACTAGGGATAATTTTTGGCATGTTAGTTACCTGGTTTTAGCAATTGGCAACTCCTTTTATTTCATAATTCCCCACTTTGGGTAAGATAAATTTAGCAAACAACATTTTCTTGAATTTTTAAGGATATAAATGTATACTGGAATACATAAATAAATCACTCTGCAAAACAAAATGGAACATACGTACAGTTTAAGTGTTAATCCTTACCTTAGATGAAATGATCCGATTATCTATAAATTTCTGAGGTGTGTAAAGGCCATTCTGAGGAAACCTGTTGGCTATGTAAATAGTTCTTGTGTCACTTTGATGTGGTGGGTCAAAACCCTAAGACCAAGCAAAAGAAAAATAATGTTCAACAAGGTTAGTTGTTAGGATTCTTTATTGCTGGTTTTACTTAACTGACCAGATTGCACATATTATTACTGGCCCTGAACTGCATATAGGCTCAATCCAACTAATTATTAGCAGAGTTAAGGCATATACATTTTTCCTTCCCAGGTAAACTAGTATATTATCTTCAAATAAACACTAATTAGGTAATACTTCTGGTAATGAAAAATAATCCATACTCTGATAGAAATGCTACCATAAAGGGGATAAAATTGTATAGAATATCTACAGAAGCATTTGAGGACGGTACTTCTTTCCTTCCCTTTCATTCCTGGGTGTGAAGGATTCCTACTCAGTGATGTGGAAGTCCAGTGTACCTATGGCCTAATCAGCACCTACTACATCTGATGACAGTTTTATATTTTACTTCTTCCACACCCACATCAACTTGGTTTCAAAGAACTTTGATCCCCGAGACTCACAATGCACTGGGTAGGGTCTTGCCCAGATTCACTCCACATAATTATCTCTTTGTGGTAGTCATATTATCAGTTGAATCCCTGAAATGTGGATATGTAATTCTGGCCTCAAATTTAGGAAACCATTTCTCAAGTTACATTTAGCAATGATTTCCAATGTAAAAGTTTTCACTGGGAAAAGAATACTGATACTTTATTCCCACAGAATTTTACTATTGTCCTAGGTGGCAAGTGAGTCTTCAAAACTCCTTTGGCAGATCTTGGGGATCCTATGACAGGATGGAAGCAATCACCAAAAGCAAGACTTTTTTTTGTGGTTCTAACTGCAATGATTTGAAATTTCTCATATTTTTATTTTTTTCATGGCAGTCAATGGCTATTTAATATTGCTACTAAGTTATGAAAAAGTTAACTAAAACTGATAATTGTAATTACAATGATCCACTTGTAGACATTAATGACTATAATTTAGTAATCTATTAAGTAAGTAATGTCACTGCCATTTGATGCTTGGCATTCCTGTAAAATTTCCATTAAGTACATACATACAGATGGTGGAAATTTCCATATTACCTAGAGGTCTATTTTATTTAGTACATCAGAATATTAACAGTGCTATATATAGGTTTTCAACTGCTGTTGTTCTTGGTTTAAAATTTTTTATTCTGTGATATTAGAAACAGCTGCTACAAGATTGTGAAAATTAAATTCATTTGTATGCTTCATAAAAAAACCATGAAGTTTCATTTTATTTGCTTATGCTATTTATAGTGATGACCACATTTTGTAGATGTGAATGTGCCATTATGTGTCTGATTTCACAATCAGTTTCTTCAAGGATAAAATATGGCATGCATATTTATCTTCCTCAAAGATTTCCTTTAAACATTTCACAATGTTTCCCTATAAGAACTTACTGGGGGGTGGAGGTCTCATAATCAGAGTTAGAACTTATTGCTCTATCTAGAATACTGCAATCACCTTAAAGATATGTGCTATTGATTCAATCAACAAATATGTATTGAAGTTAAGTACTATGTTAATCCATGTAGGATTATGTGATTTGTTAACTACTCAAGCAAATCATAATATGCTCTAATTCAATAAATAAATGAATAAATAGAGAGTTTTACGTGCTACTGCTATAGTGTATAGCTGTATTTCTCAAAGAGGGTTCATAGGAAGTTTGCCAATAAAGTTCATAAAGTTTTAAGAGGGACACACTGGTAACTGGAACATTAGACTACATGAAGCATATTTATTCCACATCCACTCTGAAACAATGTAAAAATAATAGTAAATTACATACCATGTATGTAAGCTTCTGGAATAAATTAAAGAAAAAAGAAAGTAAACTTGTGGGTATGAAAGAATATATAAATCTTTTTTTTAATTTTTTTTTTTTAATTTCTGAGAGAGACAGACAGCATGCGCAGGGGAGGGTCAGAGAGAGAGGGAGATACAGAATCTGAAACAGTCTCCAGGCTCTGAGCTGGCAGTCAGCAAGGAGCCCTATGCGGGGCTCAAACCCACAGACCGTGAGATCATGACCTGAGCTGAAGACAGACACTTAACTGACTGATCCACCAGACGCCCCAAGAATATATAAATCTTTAGGAAGATGTCAAGACAACTGAGACTGAGAACCACCGATATAGAATTTTTCATTAAACTCCACCAAGACTGGAATTTACTACTAAGTACATCTAAAGTTAAGAAACAAAGCACAAAACAAAGGCTCCCCCAAAATATATATGTTAATTATGTATGTTACTATTGCAACATCTCATTCATGACTTTCCAGGATGCAAATATTTATCTTTCTCCATTCATCTCTACTGGTTGTACCAGTAATCACATACTAAAGTTTTGAAACTCTTTAGAATTCTACAATTATGTCATGGTGATATACTGAAATGTTCCAAAGATAAAATCAATTTTAAACTGAATGTTAAAAGCAGAATCAGTATATTCCAAAATATCATTATTTAACTTTAGATAATTCCAAAAGGAGATGTTTTTCTTATTCCCAAAGATGCTGCAAAATCCACTTATGTATTTTGAGTTTTTTCAGTTGTAATTAATTCACATCTCATTCAATCATTTTATAATCAATGGCATGCATATATGTGTGGGTGTGTTATTTTTTCCCACCCAAATGGTTAAATTTTATATTTGTGACTGCAGAAGTACAGCTAGCTGTCCCTTATCAAAATCAAACCTCTAACTTCAGTTCATTAGCATCACCTTCTCTGCAACAAATAAGCCAGCCACAAACAAAATAATAAGAAAAGAATGAAATTGTCTAAAAATAAAGTGACTTAGAGCGGATCCATAAATGGATTTCAGGTCTGTGAATCTCTGAAACTATATGCAAATTTGCGTAACATGTGCATTCCCCCCTCCCCCCCAGGAGAGTAAACACAGGTTTCATCAGTTTCTCATGATGTAAAGAAGTTTAAAATCACTTACCTAAAGGCTTGCTTTTGTAATCAGTAATCTCCATCTTAATATTGCAGATTTTAAAAACAATACGTTTCAATAACACCTTTACTCTTTAACAAGAGTAAAAACAAATATGTGACCAAAATTAAGTGTATAACTATACTGTTAGTGTGAAGTTTAAGTACAGTTTCACACTTTTCTAGCAAGCATTAACAGCAGGTCATGGCACCCAGAAAGAAACATAGTCTGAATTTCTTAATCTCTTACTCAAGGCTACATGCCAAGGCTGGCACACATTACATTTTCTGCTATCAGCTCAGACTACCCATTCACACCTTCGACCCCTTGATGCTAGCCTGCTCCTTTTTCCTCTGATTCATCTTGCCCTGGGCAAAGGAATTTGGATAGATTAATACTATTCTAACCACCATAATTTTATTTTAATTCCTGCTAAAAAGTGGCACATAAGTTTTGGAAGCACACAAATTTAAATAATTTAAAAATTAAAAACTCATATTCTATAAAAGTATGAAATTCAAAACTTTTTTCAATCATATGTTAATTTCATAGGTATTAAAAAAAATAGGTAAGGTGGAAAAAAAATCTCATATAGCATTTGGGAACAAACTGACATCACATGGGATTGGTTTGAAAGAGATTCCTTTTGGAACCAAAAACTGTTGAGACCTAAGGAAACCAAATCACTAAACAGCTTTATAATTTTTAGAAATTGGTCTTTGGGACACAGTAGTACTTGGAAATGAATCACTACATTTTACATTTTCATACCAAATATACCAGCCTCTCCATAATCTTAAAATCCCAAAGATTTTAGGAAAAATACAAACATTACAAATAAAAGCACTAACAATGATTAAAACTGTAGTCCTATAATTAAAGCTTTTACACTTCTTTAACATAACTAAGAAAATATCATCTTTAGAATTCATAGTGATCAAAGTACATCTGTGCTTCTTATTCTTATATGTGATCTATTTCCTTTATAAAGAAAAAGGTTCAAGACAGACCACACACCAAAAAACCCAAACTCAAAAAAAAACCAAAAAAGCTTTAAAGTCAACACTGCAATACCACTGTTATTAAAATACATGAACAAAAGCTTGATTTTATCACATTCTTTAAATGACAGAAAGTAATTTTTGTTGGCTATATGCTCCAATGTACACAGGCACATGAAAATGGCCTAGTAAAAATAAAATGATTCTGGGGAAGAATGATTTAGTATATTTTACAAATCTATAAACTTAATTGTGAATTATTATTTCCTGGACATAAACTTTAAATAAAATATAACTATATAAAGGTACTGTAAGGGCAAGATAATTTTACACTGTTAACAGAATAAAGGAAGGTGATAGAGAATAACTTAAAATGCTTGTGATGTAAACAAACAGAATAATTAAACATTTTTGTTTCCTGTTACATAATTTTCATCTTAGGACTAAGGCTGTTTGTCATCTATCAAACCAGTCTGGGCTTCCACGAAGTTGGCTTAAATGCAAGGGTAGGTTAGGACTGACTAACTACAGGATATAAAATTTAATGTGATCTTAGACTCCAAAATTCTTAAATCATCTGTCAATGCTTTATTACAGGAAGCTCATCTCTGACAGATTATGATATTACTTTCCAAACTTGATTTCCTGTTCCAAAATATACCTCAAGCAAAAGCCTCTTCATCCTTCAAGTTCTAGCTTAAGAGGTTCCTCTTTCTCAATGGAGCTTTCCCTGACACTCCTTTTTCCCCCAGAAACAAAGGAAGGCATTTATTATTATGCCCAACAAACCTTTTATATAGTCTCATTATAGATTTTATTTTTTATTTTTTGTAATGTTTTATTTATTTCTAGGAGAGAGAGAGAGAGACAGCGTGAGCAGGGGAGGGTCAGAGAGAGAGGGAGTCTCACAGACTGAAACAGGCTCCAGGCTCTGAGATGGCAGTCAGCACAGAGCCCGATGCAGGGCTCGAACCCACGAACCGCGAGATCATGACCTAAGTGAAAGTCGGATGCTTAACCGACTAAGCCACCCAGGCACCCCTCATTATAGATTTTATTACACAGATTAGTAATCGCATGTCTATATATCCGGCTCCCCCTCCAGGCTATAAGATCTTTTTTAAGTTTATTTATTTATTTTGAGAGAAAGAGTATACAAGCAGGGGAGGGGCAGAGAGAGAGAATCCCAAGCAGGCTCTACACTGTCAAAATGGAGGCCACTGTGGGACTCGAACTCAGGAACCAGTGAAATCAGGACCTGACCAGAAATCAAAAGTCAGAAGCTTAACTGACTGAGCCACCCAGGCGCCCCAGACTACAAGATCCTTAAAGACAGCATGTGCTAATCATTTAATGAATATTTACTGGACCACACCAAATTCTCTAGCTTTGAGGTTCTAAGTTTAGTTTTTAAATATCTTTAACAATTACTTTTCTTTTTTTTTTTTTTTTCCAGAGGTAAGTGTTATGCTTCAGCTCTGTCATGTACTACTTAAGCATCCTTGGATGAAAATTTCCCTGTCTTAGCTTTTGTTTCTTTTTTTCCCCTTAAATAGTTTATTGTCAAGTTGGTTTCCATATAACAATTACTTTTCTATCAAATTGAATTTAAATTCAAGAAAAAGGAAAAACTTTAAAAGTGATCCTGTAGAGTGAAATCCATTGTTAGTACTGAAAGAGAGGCTAATGAGAAGCTTTTCATTCTGTTGTTCCTAGATTTATTTTATTCTCATCAAAGCCATTTATAACTTTACAGTTGGTTGGAGTTCATTTCTAGATGTCAAAGAAACCAACTTCTATTAGGGATATGCAAATCAAAACCACAGATACCACGTACCACCCAATAGGATGGCTATTACCAAAACAGAAAATAATTAGTATTGGCAAAGATGTGGAGAAACTGAAATCCTTATATACTGCCAGTAGAAATGTAAAGTGGTACAGCCTCTGTGGAAATATTATGCAGACTCTTCAAAAGAAGTAAACACAATAATCATATGATCCATTAATTCCACCTCTGGGTACATACAAAAGATGTGAAAGCAGAGACTTGAATACATATTTGTATACAGATAATACTGAATAGTACAAGTATTACAACAGTCATAAGGTGGATGCAACACAAGTGTATATTGACAGATGAATGGAAAAACAAAGTATGGTATACACAAACAACGAACTATTATTCAGCCTCAAAAAAGGAAATTCTGACACATGCCACAACATGGATATACCTGGAAGACATTATAACAAGAACAAATGTTTTTTCTTTTATATAAAAAACAGCCAAATTCAGTTTGTCAGATGTTTAATGAAGAGGGAAACGGAGTTTGTGTTTAATGGGTACAGAGTTTCAGTTTGGGAAGATGAAAAAGTTCAGGAGATGGACAGTGGTGATGGCTGCACAACAATGTGAATGTACCTAATGCCACAGAACAGTAAACTTGAAAATGGTTAAAATGGTAAATTTTATGTTATATATATTTTACCACAATTAAAAATATCAATTTTATCCATTTGAAATTTTCCCATGGATTTTCTGGATTAGAAGAGTCCTATTTGGTCACAATTCAACCATGATAATAATGAATGTCTTTTGTCTGTCACATTGGTGTTTTCCATGTATGGCAACTGAGACATTTATGATAAAAATTAATGTGAGAGGCCATTTTAGTTTAGATCAAATTTAGAAATCATAGACTAAGAACTCTAAATTTGATTTTTTGCTGTTGTTGTTCTGCCTATCAGATTGAACACTGGTTGGACAAGAAATAAACTGGTAAATCCTCTGTGGTATCTAAATCAGAGATACATGAATAAAAAGAAATTTCACCCAGGTTTTTCAAATACTTCTGAGCCTTCACCTTCTCCCCTCACAATCGTATACAAAAATGGCAATGAAGATGGTTTTGTAGGTCCTCCTTAGAGTATCAGAAGCAATGGATTACAGCTCTGAGACAGGCTGGAAACACATAGTCAATCAAAAACCATATCGTTTACATAGTATATACAAATTTTAATATTTAAAAATATCAAGAACAAAGGTACAACCACAAAATTCTAAACAATCACATGAAAATGCATCTTGAAGTCAAAGAATAGAGACAGAGCATGAATTCTATTTAGTTATTTTGACAAGAACTGACACAAAAAGTAGGAGGAAAAAAGGGTGGAAGAAAGATACACAATTGCCTCATTAATTTTATATACAGAAAACCTGATTTCAGGAATCTCAGAACCAAGAAACTGCTATTAAATAAACAACAGCAGAAGCAGCAATAACAAAAAGCAACAATCCTGTACTTCCTACCAGTCCCACCTTCCATAATCTAGAAATTTATCTTCCATTTGCCAAATTATGAAAAATTTTAATGTTGCTCAAGATCTGTAATACTCTTGCTCTTACAGAGTGAAACCATATGCTGTTCCTGTTATCAAATAGGTACAATATAATACTAAGCATTATTTAGTAAATCAACCAAAGTAATACTGTTACTAAAATAATGTTCCTGGGGCGCCTGGGTGGCTTAGTTGGTTAAGAGTCCGACTTTCCGACTTTCGCTTAGGTCATGATCTCGCGGTTTGTGGGTTCAAGCCCCGCATCGGGCTCTGTGCTGACTGCCAGCTCGGAGCCTGGAGCCTGTTTCAGTCTGTGACTCCCTCTCTCTCTGACCCTCCCCTGCTCACGCTGTCTCTCTCTCCTAGAAATAAATAAAACATTTAAAAAAAAAAATTAAATAAAATAAAATAATGTTCCTGAATGACCACATACTTTTCTCTACACGCTGTTCTCAACTCATGTATTTTTTTCTGATTGACTGTTTAAGTGTGTTTTCCTATTCTTATTCAAAGAACTGTATGTAGTAGTTCTCTATTACAGATAAAAGACTATATGACTCAAAGTCAAAACTCCTTTTGGGGAATGAGCCTACAAGAAGGAAGGAAGACTTCTAGGAACCATTTCATACCAAGCATTACTTGGCATTACTTACCAAGTAAGTATTGGTATTGATTTTCACAGTGATTGAAGGAGGGTACACTGACAGTAAGTGGATGGATGGGTAGGTACGGCAGAGATATTAGACATTCTGCAGTGCATTGTAGAGTCCTTCCAACAAACTTTCAAATGCCCTGCCTGATATCTGCATTGGTAGAAAATCTCTTCAGAATAATATGAATCTCTATTTAAATAAAAACGCAAAATACTTTGTATGGATTTACTAATTTTTCAAGAATGTAACTACCACATAAACCGAAGGAAGATAATAGTTTGATTTGTTAGAACTTTGTAAACAGTTGTTCACTGTTTCAGGAAATTGCATCACCAAAAGAAATGTCACTTGAAGTTGAGTCACCCATACAGGCATACCTATTTTATTGCATTTTGCAGATACTGTGTTTTTCACAAATGGACTTTGTGGCAACCCTGTGTCAACAATCTATTGGAACCATTTTTCCAACAGCACTTGCTTTTTCTTCATGTCTCTGTGTCACATTTTGGTAAGTCTTGCACTATTTCAAACTTCATTATTGTTACATTTGTTATAATGATATGTGATTAGTGATCTTTGACATTACTATTGTAATTTTATGGGGCACCATGAACTCTACCTAAAGATGGTGAACTTCATCAATAAATTGGTATGTATGCTCTGACTGCTCCATTCTCTTTCTCTCCTTAGGCCTCCCTATATCGTGAGACACAACAATGCTGAAATTAATAACCCCACAATGACCTCCAAGTGTTCAAGTGAAGGAGTTACATGTCTCTTACTTTTTATCAAATTTAGAAATGATTAAGCTTAGTGAAGGCATGTCAAAAGCTGATATGGGCCAAAAGCTAGGCCTCTTGTACCAGTTATTCAAGCTGTGAATGAAAAGAAAAATTTCCCCTTTTTATTGAAGGAAATTAAAAGTGCTGCTCCAGTGAACATATCAATGATAAGAAAACAAAACAGCCTTATTTCTTATATGGAGAAAGTTTTAGAATGGTTTAGACAGAAAATCAAACCAGTTATAATTCCCTTCAACCAAAGCCTTAGCCAGAACAAGGCCCTCCCTCTCTTTAATCCATGAAGATTGAGAGGAAAGGAAGCTGCAAAAGAAAACTCTGAAGCTAGAACAGGTTGGTTCATGAAGTTTAGGGGGAAAATAAACCATCTCCATTAACACAAATGTTCAAGATGAGGCAGGAAGTGCTGATGGAGAAGCTGCAGCAAATTATCCAGAAGACAAAGCTAGGATAATTAATGAGGGTGACTACACTAAACAACAGATTTTCCATATACACTAAACAGTCTTGTATTAGAAGAAAATGCCATCTAGGACTTTCATAACTAGAGAGGAGAAGTCAATGCCTGGCTTCAAAGTTTCAAAGGACAGGCTGACTGTCTTGTCAGTAGGGGGCTAATGCAGCTGTGGCCACTTTAAGTTGAAGCCAATATGCTAATTTACCATTCAAAAAATATTAAGGTCCTTAAGAATTATGCTAAATCTACTCTGCCTATGCTCTAGAAATAAAACAAGGCCTGGATGACGGCACATTTGTTTACAAAAACGGTATACTGAATTTTTTAAAGCTCACTTTTGAAGAAACTTTACTGTTCAGGCAAAAAGCTTTCTTTTAAAATACTGCTGCTTACACTCTCCACAATAGCTAAAACCTGGAAAGAGCCTAAGTGTCCATCAACAGATGAATGGATCAAGAAGATGTGGTTTATCTATACCATGGAATACTACATGGCAATGAGAAACAATGAAATCTGGCCATGTGTAGCAACATGGATGGACCTTGAGGGTGTTATGCTGAGCGAAATAAGTCAGGCAGAGAAGGACAAATATCATATGTGTGCACGTATAGGAGGATTAGGAGGAACTTAACAGAGGACCAAGGGGAGAAGAAGGGCGGAAATGGTGGGGAAAGGGAGAGAGGCAAACCATGAGAGACTCTTGAATGCTGACAAAAACTGAGGACTAGTGGACGTGGGGGGGAGGAGGGGTGGGCATGGAGGAGGGCACTTGTGGGGATGAGCACTGGGTGTTATGTGGAAACTAATTTGACAATAAACTATTTGCAAAAAAAAAAATAAATAAATAAAAAATAAAAAATAAATAAATAAAATAAAATACTGCTGCTTATTGACAATGCACCTAGAGCTCTGATGGAGATGTACAAGACTAATGTTATTTTCATGTCTGCTAACACAATATCCATTCTGCAGCCCACAGATAAAGGAGTAATTGTGACCTTCAGGACAAATGGTGCTGGGAAAACCAGACAGCAACATGCCGAAGAATGAAAACTGGACCACTTTATTACGCAATACACACACACACACAATTCCAAATGGATTAAAGACGTAAATATGAGACAGAAAACCACCAAAATCCTAGAGGCAACAACCTCTTTGATATTGGCCAAAGCAACTTCTTTCTAGACATGTCATTACAGGCAAGAGAAACAAAAGTAAAAATGAACCACTGGGACATCATCAGGATAAAAAGCTTTTGTACAGCAAAGGAAACAATCTACAAAACTGAAAGACAACCCTCAGAATGGGAGATGATATCTACAAGAGCCGTATATGATACAGGGTTAGCATCCAAAAACTATTAAGAACTTCTCAAATTCAACACCCCCAAAGTAAATAATCCAGTTAAGAAGTGGGCAGAAGACATGAATAGACATTTTTCCAAAGAAGACTTCCAGATGGCCAACAGATGTATGAAAAGATGCTCAACATCACTTATCATCAGGGAAATACAAATCAAAACCACAATGAGATAGGACCTCACACTTCTCAGAATAGCTAAAATTAACAACACAGGAAATAACAGATGCTGGTGAGAATGTGGGAAAAGGGGAACCCTATTACACTGTTGGTAGGAATGCACACTGGTGTCAAATAGTACAGACATTCCTCAAAAAATTAAAAATGGAACTACCCTATGACCTAGCAATTGCACTGCTAGGCATTTACCCAAAGGCTACAAAAACTACAGATTCAATGGAACACATGCACCCTGATGTTTATAGCAGCACTATCAACAAACAACCAAACTATGAAAAGAGTCCTTCGATTGATGAATGGATAAAGAAGATGTGGTATATATGTACAATGGAATATTATTCAGCCATCAAAAAGAATGAAATCGTGCTTTTGCAATGACATGGATGGAGCTAGAGTGTAAACAAAATAAGTCAGAGAAAGACAAATACCATATGATTTCACTCATATGTGGAATTAAGAAACAAAATGGATGAATACAGGCAAGGGAGAATAAAGAGGGAAACAAACCATAAGACTCTTAACTATAGAGAACAAACAGGGTTGGTGGAGAGTGGACAGGGGATGAGCTAAATGGATGGTGGGCATTGAGGGCACTTGTCATAATGAGCACTTGGTATTACAGCTAAGTGATGAATCACTAAATTCTATACCTGAAAACCAATTTTACTATATATAACCTAATTAGAATTTCAATAAAAACTTGAATCAGTTAAAAAAAAAAAAGGAAAATAAATACATTTCATAAAACTACTGCTGACAGAGAGTGATTCCTCTGATGCATCTGAGAAAAGTAACTTGAAAACCTTCTGGAAAGAATTCACTACTCTGGATACCATTAAGAAATCTATGATCATGGGGCAGCTGGGTGGTTCAGTCAGTTAAGCATCCGACTTCGGCTCAGGGCATGATCTTAAGGTTTGTGGGTTCGAGCTCTGCGTCAGGCTCTGTGCTGACAGCTAGCTCAGAGCCTGGAGCCTGTTTCAGATTCTGTGTCTCCCTCTCTCTCTGACCCTCCCCTGCTCATGCTGTCTCCCTCTCAGAAATAAAACATTAAAAAAAAAAAGAAAATTAAAAAAAAATAGATGATTTACTCCCTGCTCACTTGGAATTAATAAAACCTTAGTGATTTAGGCCTTATTTACCTTAGGTATCACCTAATTTCCTATTTCCACTCACATATTTAAGACCAAACTACAATTATTTTCTTAGTTCAATGTGGGACACTCAGCATAGATATCTAGAAAGCAACTGGATTTTTTGTTTATTTGTTTGTTTGTTTAGATGTTAGGAGAGAACTGGACTTGCATGGGATAGGAACCCAAAAAGCATAAAGATGATAGTTAAAATCAAAGAATGTAAGAGACTGCCTGTTAGGAGTGCACAGTGGAAGAAGAAAATAAAGGGCAAGAGATGGAATTCTCAAGGCTATCATTTAAGACACATGTGGGAGAGAAGGAATACGCAAAGGAGAAACATCACCAGAGAGAAGGAAAACAGGAGAGGTGTGGCAGAAACACAGGAAGAAGTTGCAAAAAGGAATTATTTCATATGCTGTAGAGAAAGATAAGAACTGGAAAAAAAAAGGGGGGTACTGAATTTAATAATTAAATTTTATTACGGTGGCTTTTATCAACACAGTCTGAATAAAATTTAAAAGGCTACAATGGATTGATTGAATGGAGGTAAGGAGGAGAGTAGGGAGGTGGGGATAGTTTTTACAGCTGAATCAAATAAAATATATATTTTTTAGTGTAAGAAAATCGTATTTTTAGGTTTGAAATGAAGGATCTGGTAAAGAGGGAGAAAAATCATTATGAGAAAGACAAAGTTATTGAAGGATCAAGGAATTACTAAATGTAATGTGTTATCCCAGATGGAGTTTTGAAGCAGAAGAAAGAATACTGGTCAAAAAACTAACATCTGAATTTAGCCTAGTAATGTAAAATGTCAACAATAAAGACAAACTGGGTGAAGGGCATGTACAGGATTCTTTGTATTATCTTTCCAAATTTTCCGTAAATCTGAAACTATTCCAAGATAAAATTTTTCTAAAAGTTAAAAAAAATAGTCCTTAAAAACAAGTACATCTACAAATTGAAGCAAACACACACGTTCATTACATTGATCTAGTTTTTCTTATTTTGCACATGTAACTGAAAACTATCTCAATCTATGGGAAACATCATCATTAGGGAACTCATGGTCTATGAGATAGTATAAAGAGTATTAAAAGCATTTCTGATTACTTAAGAATTGTGACTTTCAGGGGCACCTGGGTTACTCAGTCAGTTAAGTATCTGACTTCAGCTTAGGTCATGATCTCGTGGTGCATGAGTTCAAGCCTGGAGCCTGCTTCAGATTCCGTGTCTCCCTCTCTCTCTGCCCCTCCCCAGCTCATTCTGACCCTCTATCAAAAAAAAAAACATTAAAGAATAAACGTTTTAAAAATTTTATTAAAAAAGGAATTTTGACTTCCACTGTCCCCTAATAAATACCAATGTTTTTTCCCCTCAAATTCTGCAAATATATGCTGGAAAAAATGTTGACAACACTGGTAGGTAGGCAGTATACCAATTTCCTTTAAAGTTGCATAAAGAACTGGAGCCACAATGGGCGATGGGGGAGGAGTCTCCTGCATATCTAAGTTAGAGGTCTGTGCCTTCACATTTAAATTGCATATTTAAATTTCAATAGGAAAATATACATTAGAACCACCTGCCAGTCTTTCAATAGTAAAGAATTAAGTCCATCCTTAACACCTTTGTTAGCATTTTTCAAACCTGTATATTAAAGAGTACAGTAGAGAACTGAGATAAGTATATCTATATTCCCTTTGTAGCTCAGGAGACATTAAGAATGAAGAAACAATTTCCTACGTAACATATGATTAAGATGAACCGACTATAACTACGTAAGCTTTATTTGCCAACTGCACTCATTGCAAAGGATCCTCAAACCAAAATCTTAGAATACCAATATATAACACAAGTATTTACTGGGAAAGATGTTCTGGATACTATGTGAGGCACTATACCAAATTTGAGGGAAAAAAATATCTGAACATTCTGAAATATCAAAGTAGTTAATATGTCCTTTATTAAATTATCCTATAATTTTTAAAAATTCAATTTATAAATATGAGCATTGTGCCTGCCTTGGCAACACATATACTAAAATATAAATATTTTGAGCATTGACTGTATACTAGGTAAAATGCTTGGTATTATGGAAATACCAAAATAAGAAGTCAGGGCCTCTGTTTTTTATTTTTTCTTTTTTTTTCTTTTTTAAAAAGATGGGCGCCTGGGTGGCTCAGTCAATTAAGCGTCCGACTTCGGCTCAGGTCATGACTTCATGGTTTGTGGATTGGAGCCCTGTGTCGGGCTCTGTGCTGACAGCCAGCTCAGAGCCTGGAGCCTGTTTCAGATTCTGTGTCTCCCTCTCTCTCTGATCCTCCCCTACTCACTCTCTCTCTCTCAGAAATAAATAAAAACACTTAAAAATATTTTTTCTTTCATCGTTTATTGTCAAATTTGTTTCCATATAATACCTAATGCTCATCCCAACAAGTGCCCCTCCTCAATGCCCATCACCCCCCTTCCCCTCTCCCCCACCTCCATCAATCCTATTTGTTCTCAGTATTCAAGAGTCTCTCATGGTTTGCCTCCCTCCCTCTCCCCAACTATTAAAATTTTTTTAATGTTTATTTATTTATTAAATATTTTTATTTATTTCTAGGAGAGAGAGAGACAGCGTGAGCAGGGGAGGGTCAGAGAGAGAGGGAGTCACAGACTGAAACAGGCTCCAGGCTCTGAGCTGGCAGTCAGCACAGAGCCCGACGCGGGGCTCGAACCCACAAACCGCGAGATCATGACCTAAGCGAAAGTCGGACGCTTCGACTAAGCCACCCAGGCGCCCCTAATGTTTATTTATTTTTGAGAGAGAGAGAGAGACACACACACACACACAGAGTACGAGTAGGGGAAGCGTAGAGAGAGAGGGAGACACAGAATCCAAAGCAGGATTCAGTCTCTGAGCTGTCAGCACAGAGCCTGACACAGGGCTCGAACTCAGGAGCTGTGAGATCATGACCTGAACTGAAGTTGGACACCGAACTGACTGAGCCACCCAGGCACCTCGAGGGCCTTTGTTCTATGTAAAACTTCATTTAGAAAAAATAAGGCCTCTTAATAAGCACACAAAAAAAAGAAATAAAAAGTAAAATGAGTAATATTTTAACTGAATAACTGCAGTAACTCATTAGATGACTCATTTTTTTTTCCTTTAGAAAATTATCAAATACATCCTTCTGAATAAAGAGTTAAATGTAACATAATTTCATTACAGGTGTAATAACACTTGAGCTTAGCCAAAAGGCTGAGAAGCAATCATTACAGGTATAATAAGAATTTTTAATAAAAATTGACAACCATCCTATCTCTTTCCATCATTTCCAATATCTATTTCAACACCACAAACTTGTCAAACTTCAAAACAAATTTCTGGTTTCCTAAGGTTCAAGACAAAAAGGAAATTAAAAACAGGAAAACTGTAAAAAAAATCTGCCATACTGTTCAAAATCAATTTATATATATTGCATTTTATAGTAGATAACACTTTTAATAGGACATATACCCTAAGGTACAAGCAAGCTCTAACTTCTTCTGGTACCTAAAATATTGTGTCAACTTGAGAATGGCCATAGCTGAGTAACTACAGGAACTCTCCATCACTTCTCTCCTTTTCCTCGACAAACCTGTCACTCATGTTTCCAGAGTACCACTACTGTCTAGACATTTCTTTCCCTAAATCATTCCCTAGCCTTGCCTCACTCTTGAGCAGATTTAAGATGGCAAAATTGGGAAAGAGAGATACAGGGAAAACTGCTACTACTGCTAATTCTTTTCTACACTGCTAACTCCCTGGAAAAACTCTCTGGGTTCAAGCCTTGCTGCTGGTATTAGTTACTGGCCTTGGAAAAGTCCATACTATGAGCTCTTCCCTTTTCTTCATGAAAGCAAAGATGTATCAAATACTTTTCTTTAAGAGTCCTTTAAGAGGACTTAGGGTACCTGGGTGGTTCAGTTGGTTAAGCATTCGACTTCGGCTCAAGTCATGATCTCCAGGTTCACGGGATCAAGTCTCATGTCAGGCTCTGTGCTGACAGCTCTGAGCTTGGAGCCTGTTTCCAATCTGTGTCTCCTTCTCTCCGCTCCTCCCCTACTTGTGCTCTATCTCTCTCGAAAATAAATAAAAACATTTAAAAATTTTTAAAAAAGACTTAGCTAAGCTTAAAATAAGACAATCATTTCTGTAATCGGTGGCTGAGGCTTTGGGACTCTGTCTAGAAATAGGCAGTCTGAAGTTCAAATCCTTTGACATGATAAGGATTAATAGCACCCCTTTGTATCTGAATCCTAGAGTCAGGTTCAATTCAAAGGAAGCTGAAAAATGCTGTGTGCCTTTAAATATGTATAAAAACTCCAAAGAGATAACAATAATATCTTTTTGAAAGAAAATATTATGAGAAAAACCACACAGATATGCATGAATAACAGACGAAATTGAAAGAGGTCCAATAAATCTGGAAGTAAAAAAGTCATTTAAATTAAAAATTCAGAAGACAACATGAACTCTAGATTGGCACAGGTGTGAGAATTAGTGAACTGGAAGCTAAAACTAAGGAATTCACAGTGAAAGCAGCACAAAGAGAAAATACATGAGAAATATGAAAAGCCATAGAAGACAAATTAATATCAAGCAAGAGTTCTAGACTGAAAACATTAAAGGCTGAGAAGCAATATTTATTTATTTATAATATAATTTTTTGTCAAACTGGCTTACACACAACATCCAGTGCTCATCCCAAGAAGTGCCCTACTCAATGCCTATCACTCACTTTCCCCTACCTCCCTCAACCAACCCTCAGTTTGTTCTCTGTATTTAAGAGTCTCCTATGGTTTGCCTCCCTCCCTCTCTGTAACTATTTCCCCCCCCCTTCCCTTCCCCTCCCCTATGGTTTTCTGTTAAGTTTCTCAAAACCCACATGAGTGAAAATACATGATATCTGTCTTCTCTGACTTATTTCACTTAGCATAATACCCTCCAGTTCCATGCATGTTATTGCAAATGAATGATTTTACTTTGAGAAGCATTAAAGAATAAAAATAGTTGAAAAAAATTCTGAATCATATTAGTAAAAGCCTTCAGACTGAAAGCACACACAAGTGCAGAGTAGGAAAAACATGAAAAAAATATGATAAAGCACAATAAAATCACAAAATATCAAGGACAAGGAGATAATCCTAAAATCCATGTAACACGATTACCAACAAAGTAATGGCAATTAGATTAAAAATATATTTTATACCAGCAATTATAAATGTCAGAAAGCAATGGAATAAGTATCTTCAATACTGAAAGTAAATGTTAATCTAGAATTCTGTACCTACCTAAATTAGTGTTCAATAATAATTATAAAATACATAAAAATTAAAACAGATCACCCCTATGAACTAACGAATGTTATTTCATTAAAAATAAAGGTAAATCCAAAAGGAGGAGGTAGCATGTAAGAAACAGTTGTAAATAAAAGAAATCACTAAATCTTAGTAGAAAATAAAAATGAGTAACTGCTAAAAAGAAAGTGTTTTGAGTTTAAAAAGTAGCAGAACTAGAACACACATTATGGGAAAAAAATATTTGCAAATTATGTATCTTCTAAGAGTCTTGTATCCAGAATTTTTAAAAAATTAGAACTCAATTAAAAGTATTTTATTTTAATTTTACTTGAAAGAGAGAGAGACAGCATGTGTATCTGCAGAGGCAGAGAGAGAGAATTTTAAGTAGGCTCCATTCAGTGCAGAGCCCAACGTGGGGCTTGATCTCACGACCCTGGGAGCATGTCAAGAGTCAGACGATCAACCAACTGAGCCACTCTGGTGCCTCCTTCAAAATGTATTTAATGGCAAAAAGATCTGAATAGGCACTTCTTCAGAAAAGATGCCAATGGCTAACAGGGAAGTGAAACGATGTTTGAAATCATTAATGAGGTATCATTCCCACCATGACGGCTATAATTAAAAAGACCAAAAGCTGAAAAGGATATGAAGACACCAAAACCCTTACACACTGCTGGTGGGAATGTAAAATGGTGCAGCTACTTTGGAAAATAGTTTGGTAATTCCTCACAAAGTTAAAAATAGAGTTACCATATGATCCAGTAATTCCACTCTTTAGGTATATACCTAAGAGAAATGAAAATATACACAGACTCAAAGACTTGTCCATTAGTGTTCAAAGTAGTGTTACTTCTAATAGCCAAAAGGTAGAAACAAACTAAATGTCCACCAACTAATGAGCTAATGAGCAGATAAACAAAATGTAGTATATCCGTACAATGGAATATTATTTGACACTAAAAAGGAATGAATTACTGATATATGCTATCACATGGATAAACCTTGAAAACATTATGCCAGGTGAAAGAAAACAGTCACAAAATACCAAATACTGTATGATGTTATTCACATGAAATTTCCATAGCAGGCAAATCGAAGGAGACAGAAAGTAGATTAGTGACTGATTATGGCTGGGGGTTACAGCTTTGGAGGAATGTAAAGTGAGAATTAAAGAGTAGATAGTCTCTTGCAGGAGGTATAAAAATGTTCCAACATTGGAGTGTAATGTTGGCTGCACAATTCTATGAATATACTTCAAAAACTGAAACTTTAGATGGGTAAGTTGTACGGTGAGTTAAATCTCAATAAAGCTGGTAAAGAGAAAAAGAGTAGAACTCAACTATTATGTAATAGTAATGTGAAAAGTGAGGGCGGAAATACTTGAGTTAAAATGTAAATCCTTATATTATTTGTAGGCAGATAGTGATACTCAATATATAGGTGTAGCTAGAATAAAATACAATCTATAACATCTACCTCATCAAAGAGAAAAATATGAAAACAAATTAAAATATGAAAACAAATTAAATGCAAAGCCAATCAAAATCCTAGAAAGGTTCTCCACAGAATTAGATAAACTGATTATAAATAGAATATGGAAGAGTAAAGATCAATGCAATTCTGAAAGAAAAAAAGGACTGGGGGTTCTGTTCAGCCAGATATCAAGACTTTACAAAAAATACTATAATTAAGACAGTGCATAACACCTCACTTACATTAATGGATAGATGATCTAAACAAAAAATCAACAATCACATATCAGGCCACAAAATAAGTCTCTACAAATTCAAAAAGATCAAAGTCATATCATCTTTTCTGACCACAATGCTATGAAACTAGATATCAACTACAAGAAAAAACCTGGAAAACACACAAATACATGGAAGTTAAACAAATGCTACCAAACACTGAATGGGTCAACCAAGAAATAAAAAATGAAATAAAAAAAATACATAGAAATGAAAATGAAAACACATCAATCCAAAATCTTTAAAATACAGCAAAAGCTGTTCAAAGACAAAAGTTTATAGCAATAAAGGCCTACCTAAAGAAGAAAAATCCCAAATAAACCAACTAACGTCATACTGAAAGTATCCAGAAGAAGAAAAACAAATGAAACCCAAAACTAGTAGGAGTTATTAAAGATTCCAGCAGAAATAAATGAAATAGAAGCTAAAAAAGTAATAGAACAGATACTAAAACCAGGAGCTGGTTCTTTGAAAATATCAACAAAATTGATAAACCTTTAGACAGACTCATTAAAGAGAAGGGGGAGAGAAGTGGGGAGGGGGAGAGGGAGAGGGAACACTACTCAAATAAAATCAGAAAGTAAAAGGGGAGAGAGAACAACTGACACCACAGAACTACAAAAGACTGTAACAGAATATTATGAAAAATTATATGCCAACAAATTGGGATGACCTAAAAGAAATAGATAAATTCACAGAAACATATGACCTTCCAAAATTGAATCTATGGCAGTTAAGCATCTGACTTCAGCTCAGGTTGTGAGTTTGAGCCCTGTGTCAATCTCTGTGCTGACAGCTCAGAGCCTGGAGCTTGTTTCATGTTCTGTGTCTCCCTCGCTCTTTGCCCACCCCCCCCACACACTCATGCTCTGTCTCAAAAATAAATAAAAAAACAAAAAAAATTTTAAAAAAACCTATCATACTAGCACAAAAATAGGCCCACTGATCAATGGAATAGAAAGCCCAGAGGTAAATCCATGTTTGTATGGTCAATCTTTGACAAAGGAGGAAAGAATATGCAATAGGGAAAAGACAGCCTCTTCAACAAGTGGTGCTCTGAGAACTGGATGGCTACATGCAAAAGAATGAAACTGGACCACTGGCTTACACCATACAAAAAGATAAAGTCAAAATGGATTAAGGACCTCAATGTGACACCTGAAGCTATAAAAATCCTAGAGGAGAACACAGGCAGTATTTCTCTGACTTTGGACATAGCAATTTTTTTCTAGATATGTCTCTGAAGTAAAAGCAAAAGTAAACTACTGGGACTACATCAAAATAAAAGGCTTCTGTACAGTGGAGGAAACAATCGACAAAACTAAAAGACAACCTGCTGAATGGGAGAAGATATTTGGAAATGACATATCCATAAAGGGTTAGTATCCAAAATATATAAAGAATTTATACACCTCAACACTCATAAAACAAATGATCCAATTAAAAAATGGGCTGATGACACGAGTAGACATTCTCCAAAGACGAAATATAGATGCTCAACATAATTCATGAAAGAATTGCAAATCAAAACTACAATGAGATATTACTTCACACCTATCAGAATGGCTAAAATAAAAAACACAAGAAACAAAAGGTGTTAGAGGATATGGAAGAGTAGAAACATTTGTATCCTGCTGATGGAAGTGCAAACCAGTGTAGCCACTGTGGAAAAAAAAATGGAGTTTCTTCAAACTGTTAAAAATGGAACTATCCTATGATCCAGTAATCACACTACTGGGTATTTACCCCCAAAATACAAAAATACTAATTCAAAGGGATATATGCCCCCTCATGTTTAGAGCAACATTATTTACAATAGCCAAATTATGGAAGCAGCTCATTTTATTGACAGATAAATGGATTAGAAGATGTATATATGGAATATTGCTCAGCCATAAAAAAGAATGAAATCTTGCCATTCACAGCAAGTATATTAGCGCATATAATGCTAAGTGAAATAAGCCAGTCACAGAAAGACAAATACCATATGATCTCATTTATATGTGGAACTTAAGAAACAAAACAAATAAGCAAAGGGGGAAAAAAAGGAGAGATACTAACCAAGAAACAGACTCTTATCTACAGAGAACAAACTGAATAAACTGAATAAAATGGTTACCAAAGGGGAAGCTGTTGGGGGGATGGATGGAATAAGCAAAGGGGATTAAGAGTACATTTGTAATGATGAGCACTGAGTCATATAGAGAATCACTGAATCACTATATTGGACACTTGAAACTAATATAACACTATATGTTAACTACACTGGAATTAAAATTTAAAACAGTAAGAAAGCACGTTAGTGGTGCACCAGATCAACAGATGAATGAAACCAAAGACAGAACCTAGGAAGAGAACAAGATGCGTGAAAGACAGAGAAGGCAAACAATGCTGATTAGTGGGGAAAAAGATGGCTCATCCAATAAAAAGCACTGGGACAAATAATTCCATATAGGAGAAAATAAATTCTCTATTCTATACACAAAAATCAATTCCTAAATGCTGAAAACTAAATTTTAAGGCAATTTGAAGAAAACGCTAGAAAAACAGCTTTATGATCCTGGTATCCAAAAGGTATATCCAAACAAGCAATAAACTTGTTTATTTATTAGAAACAAAATCATTAGTCCTAATAAATTTACCTACGAATTTAAAATTTCTGTATCAAAAAAAAAGACCTCATCAACAAAGTTAAATATGTACAAAGGAGGATGTAGTGGAAAGGAGGATGAAATGGAATAAAATATTTACAACATGACTAACAATTATAATATAGATTATAAAGGAGCTAATAAGGAAAAGACAAATTATCCAATAGGAAAACAACCAATATATTCGTATGAATGAAATACAGGACACTTGAATCTCACTAGCAATCAGGAAAATGCAAATCAGAATAAAATAACAATTCACACCCATCAGATTGGTAAATTTCTTCAGGTCTGACTGTACAAAGTGTTGACCAAGATCTAGGGAAAGAGGAACTCTCATGTTTTGGAAAATAATTTGGCAATACGTGTAAGACTTACAATGTACACACCCCATTACCCAACAATTCCACCTCTAAGTATTCCAATTAAAAAAAAACACACACACAGAAACATAAATAAGAGCGACCACTGCAACATTTTTGTAATAGGAAAAAAATTACAACAATCCAAATATCCATTTGGGAAGAAGAGACTCCTAGAAGACTGGGTAGGGCAAGTGTGCTTTATTTTGTAGTTTGAGAGCCTAGGCACATGTTATCACAGATTTAGGTGTTCAGAAAATGTTCAAGAATAAATAACTAAATGAGAACAAAATGGTGTTACCGAAAAGTTGATACAGAGTTGAGAAAATTTTTGCTATGTGGAGAACTAAAAATATACAAAAATCCTGGCCTTCATGGGACAACCGTCTCATAATAAATGAGTCCGATAAATCAATTACAGAGTATGTTAAATAGTGTTAAGTGCTTAAAGAAATAAAAAGCAGGGCCCGGGAACAGGGAAGTACTGGGAAGTACAGCGAAGTACTGGGAAGTACAGGGAAGTATAGTCTTCTATTCAATGTCCCAAAAAGGCATCACTGGTAAGTAACAATTGAATAAAGACTCGAGGGAGTAAGGGAATCAGAGGATGGGGGTTTGGGGGGTTGACATTCCTAGAAGACTTAATAGCCAGGGCAATGATCTTGAGATTGAAGTATGCCTGACCCGTCTGATAAATTGCAAGACAGCCAGTGTGGATAAAGCAAAGTGAGGGAAAAGTGATGGGCTTTGAGGTGGAGCAGTTTGGCGGGGGCGGGGAGGGAAGGGGGAAGGAGTGGAAGGGTCAAAGATGGGAAAGGGTGCACAGAGGGATAGAGATCAAGCAGAGACTTTGGTTTTTACTCTGAGCAAGAAAGCAAGTCCTTACAAGGTTTTAAACACAGCAATTACTGATCTAATGTATGTTTTAATAAGATCACTGTGGCTGCTATGCTGAAAACAGACTGCAGGGATTGAAGGGATATTTAATGACCATAATGGCAATCATAAGGTTCTTTTGGAGGATCTAAGCAAGGTCCCTAGTTCAGTGCTGCTGGGATATTTCATATTCCTCTAATGTTTGACCTCCCTGATCAAATGAAAAACTGGATATCTAAGAATGTATGTCTAAATCTAAACATAGAGATAAAAGAAGCAAATATTCAAAGATCTAGTTCTTAAACATTAATTCCTAAGGTTAAAACTTACTTAGCCATGCCAAAATGATACTACCATAGGCCTGTGCCTCCTTTTCTACTCTTGAGAGAAAAGCAAAAAACACAGCTACTTCTAAACTGATGCTGAAATAAACCTGATAATCATTTATCCAACCAACATTTGGTTGGTGAGTACCTACTATGAATGGGCCAGCTGCTATATGAGTACAAGGGATATAAAGATGAATAAGATATGCCCCTACCCTAAGATATTTACGGTCTAGTGAGTGAGATCGCTAGGCTTATATTGTGTGCAATACAGAAACACAAACACACTTTTCACGTTATACAGCAACACTAACATACACAATTTTAAAATTTCTAGTAACCACACTAGAAAAATAAAAAGAAAGAGGTAAAATTAATTGAAATAATTAATATATTTTACTTCACTCAATATATCAAAAATACCATTATTTCAACATGTAACCAACATAAAAGCTGGGACATTTTCCTTCTTTTTTTTTTTTACTGTCTTCAAAATCCTGTATTTTGACTTAGGAATATCTCAATTCTAGCTACATTTCAAGTATATTGGACAGCATAATTATATAGATCTATTTTCCAGAAAACTGAAAACAATTTGACTGGCACAAGTACAGGACAAAATAAAATAGAGACTTGAACATATTTACAGGTTAAAGGAAAAGAAGAAGACTAAACATAGTATAGATAATTGATAGTGAGTGTGGAGAGCAAGATAAAAGAACAGGATTCAGAGCACAAGTGGACCAGTTAGTTTGGAAAAGAGGACAGTCACATCTTTCTTTGTGACTGGTGTAGAGGGAAGAATTAAATGCAGGTATAAACAAGTTTGGTAAGTGTGAGAGAACAGAAAGTTGAAAGAGTTTAGTTTAGCTTCCCAGTTTTCCCAGCAAATCAGAAGACTTTCGGTACTGCCAAAATCTGAAGGCAGAACATCTTAAGAAGTAGTATCCTGGCATGACAAGATTAAGTTGGATTTTTGTAAAATTATAGTTTTTTGGCTTTCTTCTGGAGTAGTCAATCTTGAATTGTGTCATTTTATCTCTAAACACAGAAGCAATACTATGGACTCATTCTTTCCTTACCTATTTATTACTTAGCATACATGATGTACCCGATGTCTGTCTACTTCATGTCAGGTACAGTGAGACACTGACCATACAGAGATGAGTAAGACCTACATTTGCATCCCCAATATTTTGTTTATTATAATGTCTGCATACAGTAAGTGCTTTAAAAACACAGCATTCACTAAAACATGTATTAGCAAAGACTTTCATTTAAAAGTCTAAAGAAGTGCTGTCTATACAACTTTCTGTGATAATAGAAATGTTCTACTCTGAACTGTCCAATATGGGAGCTAATAAGCACATGAATTTTTAATTTAATTAATTGGATTTTAATTTTAATAGCCTATGTGGTTAATGGCTACCATCCAAATCCAAGTATTAGAATACAGTGAGTAGCTAATGGCATTTTCACTCTTGTAATCAAGGTGCTGTCATCTCTAAGGGGTTAATACACAAAATATGCTGGTAGAAATGAGTACACTAGAATACTAATTGTATCCGAAAAACATAAGAAATTTTGCTTAGAATTCTTTGCATAAAATAACTTTAGCACTGTGAGCCGAAAAAGAACAAAAGAAAAAAAGATACGCTAATTTTTTTTCTTTTCACTCTACTTGTCTAAGGGAAAAACATCAACTTCTGAGTTTTCTCATTGTGTCAAGTAGTGAAAATACTTTGTGGAGATAAAGACTCAAAGATTTCTTAAATTAGAAATTACTAGACCATAGGAATTATTTTTGTAATGCAAGGACAAGAAACTTTTTTGGCAAGACAACATAAGTTGTTAAAATCAGGATTTATATAATGAATTAAGTGTATATAACTCAAAAAAACCCCATCCTTGTGATATGCTTATTAATTTCCCCAAGTCTGTACCACTTACGTGAATTTTTAAAGTGAACCTACTTGTGGAGCACCTGGATGGCTCAGTCGGTTAAGCATCCGACTTCGGCTCAGGTCATGATCATACGGTTGGTGGGTTCGAGCCCTGCGTCACGCTCTGTGCTGACAGGCAGCTCAGAGCCTGGAGCCTGTTTCAGATTCTGTGTCTCCCTCTCTCTCTGACCCTTCCCTGCTCACGCTGTCTATCTGTCTGTCTCTCTCTCAGAAATAAATAAAACATTAAAAAAATAAAGTGAACCTACTGCTAAAAGACATTCAATCCATTGAGCGAATGAAAGTATAATCTAAATTAGACTTTGAGTTGAATTAATTCCTGGCATAGTAACTAAAATAGCTGTTTATGCCTGGGATAGTAAAATATATTTTCATGACCTTGTGTATCCACTATCCATAATGTATAATTTAAGTGACTATACACACTTAATCAGAGATACACAGTCCTACACTGGCACAGATCTGATTATATACTTAGAAGATCTGATAACTTAAAAGTAAAACCAGTGAGGTGCGTAACGAGATGTCAGAGATAGCATTTTTTATGCACCGGCAGCTGGTTCAACTTGTTACCTACCGGTAAGGCAGTTGTCTTGTAAATTAACTACACAACTTCCTGCCCTTCTTTTTAGTTGTGTTCCTTTGAAGCCATTTTAAAAAACATTACCAGACTGCCTGTCTCGAAGAGGAGAGTGGTTATACAACCAAGATTTTATTCAGGTTAACAGAAATACCTAACACTTAGGCACAGTGTCTTAATCTATTAGGAAAACTTTAAGAAAACCACTTTAGAATGATCTTCCTATCACACAAAAACAGCGACAGCTAAGTAAATCTTCTAAATATGAAGACTGGCAAATCAAAAGCATGGGATCAGACCTGTAATAATGAACTTCCAGAGTCAAGCTGTGCTATGGCTTATTGCAACAAAGCCAAGGTATTACAATACCATATTATAATGACATCATTAGCTTAGTTTCCTAATAAGGCATATATATGGGATACCTCGATTTACAATTAGCTAAAAATAGGAAGCCAACAACACTTGAGTGGCTGGCAGTTCCAGTTAAGATATTTTTCCGATAATATATTTCATGATGCCTTTTGCAAAATGAATTAACAGTAGGCTGGCTCTGAAAACAGTTTTAATATTAAAATACTGTTCTTAGAGAAGGAAAAAGAGGTATCAATGCTTTAGTCCCACAGAATCTTTACAGGGCCCCCAAAATCGTTTTTGCTTCATTGCCCTTTGAATTAGTAAATGAGAACACTGAATTGTAAATGCATTAATTGCTGCGATTTAGAAATTTAGCAGCAACCAGCAAAAGACCTCACCACAGAGATAAGGTTAGGTTTCTTCGGCCAGGACCAATTTCTGTCCTCACTGTTGCCTTAGTGCTGGATTTTCGGGGCTGTACTTGCCAGGAGGCAGGAAAGATTTTTCTCTCTGAATTAATTCTGAGAAAGGTGGCGCTTTTTCTATATCTTAAATCACCATTTTCTAAGATTTTTTTTCTCTCCAGATGTTGCAGTAAAACTGCTAAGTTACCCACTGATTCCAAACCTGTCTCGTTCAAACTGCCTTGAGAGAACGGAAAAAAGTAAGGTTCACATTCCAAAAGTTTGGCTTGAGGTGAGGTGCGGGCAGGGTAAGAAACAACACATTCTTAACTTTCGTCCATATCTTTTCCGAGAGTAGACGGGGTGCTGGAGTATTTTCCCTCACCGAGGCCTTGGGTAAGATTTCTTCCGAGGCGAGTGGTTACAGGAGATAAACGGTACCCTCCTCGATAACTGCAAACAGTGACCAGACGGGGCTGAAGATTAAGTCCTTCCCCTCCCCTTCGCTCAAACGTGCCCCAAATTGGTAAGGGCAAGAAACACAAGCCTCTCGGCTCTCGCCAACACTTAGTCTCTTTCCGTACCCTCGCCCTGTCTCCTCCGGGGGGACGCGGAAGCCGCTCCGGACCCCGCTTGCGGCCGCGGCGCCCGGGAGGGCGAGGAGGGAGGACCTCAGAAGCGCGGGCAGGAAGCGGCCGCCTCCGGCCGGCCGCGGCGTCCGGGGCTCGGGGGCGAGACGCGTGCTGGGGCCGCGCGGGGCTTTCCGGCTCTGGCCTCGCGCGCGTCTCCGTCACGGCCTAGCCCGGCGCCCGAGCCCCGGCCTCGCGGCTCCGCGCCGCCGGCCCTCCTCAGCCATCCGGGCCCCAGAGGCCGCGCGGCGGCGGACGTCCGGGAGGGGAGGAGGCACTTACCAGCTGCTGCCGGACCCAGCGCCACATGCCCCCGCGGTCGCCGTCCCGGTCCCGCGGGACGCGGGGGCCGAGGGGCTGCAGGTGGAGACTGACGAGCCAGAGGGGGAAGCGGGAGTGCCCCTCTGGCTGAAGTTCCGCTCGCCGCCGCCGCCGCCACCTCACTCCCTGCGCCGGGTCCCCATCTCGCCGCGCCGGCCCTGAGGTCCTACAGGCGCGGTCCCGGCGCCGCCCCCGCCCGGCGCAGCTGAGCCGGCTGCCGCGCCGCAGCCACCTTCATTATTGACCGTTGTCACCCGAAGCACCACCACAACCCCACCCCCGCCCTGCCCGGCCCCCCAGCCCCACCCGGGCCCGCCCCTGGCGCCCCGGCCCGCCCCCGGACGTGACGAAAGGGGCTGTGCGGACCCAGGGGCCCGACGCACCCCACGGTAGTAGGGAACCGGGGTCAGCCGGTGGGCGGGGCCAGCGGCTGGTGAGGCCAGGTGCGGCTTCTGCCCTCTGTCTCCCTGGCTGCCGCCCCTGGGGTGGAATTAAATTGCGCTTGACTCTCCCCGGAGTCCGCAGCTTCTTGCCGACTCCTCTTTTTACCTCCTGTTGCGCATCTGTGGCTGTCTGCCTTCTTTGGTACCCCCGTTCCCCAACACGCATACGTGCACAATCTCAAGCGTAGTGACAGAAGGTTAATCCTCAGAGGTCTCAAGTTTGGGTTCAATTAAATTGTCGAAGTCTTTATCTTAATCCGTAACGAGGCTCCCTTCTTAAACGATTGAGCTGAGGCTAGGGGAATGTTGATCACTGCCTTTAAGTAATGTTGAAAAGAGTTGCAACTCCCCTGTGCCTGGTCTACTCTGGACCACTGTTTCCGGGAGAATGGACGAGATCCTCTGTTTTGCTGTGCTAAATTGAACAGGTTAGGGGGAAAATATTTTCTATGGAGAGGTAGTTCTTTTTTTTTTTTTTTTTCCTGTAACTCCTGTAATCAAAAACACTCTAGAAGTACCAAGATCCAGGTAAGATAAGGGTGTGGATAAAGGTAAGGAGGAATATAAAAGCAACTAGAACAAGGCTTTGACTTGGAAAGCTGAAATGAAGAGCCAGGTCTCGTTTTGATCAAAACCAACCGCAAATACCTCTTGAGTGTTATATATGTATACGTGTGTGTGTGTGTGTATTATATGCAGTATTTTTTGCAGAATTAAAGCACACTTCACGAACACACAGGTGTTTGTGGTTAAGACAATTTTTTTTAATTGAGAGAAAACAGAAATGAGAGTAAATGACCAGGCAAGTTATTGCATATATACATAATCTTTTCCTTTCTCCAAACGTTCCTATGATATTTATCCCACGCCACAGATAGAGCCTTTCCTTAGGGATGTTTATGATCTATAAAACCAGCAGTGGAAAAGTATAAGTAATCCAACTATAGAAATTAGCTAAATATTTAAAGAAAAAAATAATCTCACTTTTGTTCTTATGGTTGAAACTTGCTTTTTGACCCTAAAAGGAAGTTTGAGATACACTTACTTTTGTCATAGTAATAAAATATTACTGCCATTCATAGGCCCCGTACTAAACTCTTAACTTGCATGGTCCAATTTAACTCTCCTCAATCCTTTGAAGTTGATATTATTTCCATTGTATGGATGCAGAAATGGAGGCTCAGGTTAAAAAACTTGCTCAGTGTAATTAACTTGGCAAAACTGGGGTTCAGATTCTGAATAGCCAAGCAACAAAGCTCGTGCGCTTAAGATATGTAAAGAAACAAAAATATGATCATACCTACTTAGCATACCTACTTTTCACCTGCAAATGGGCTGATTAAAATTAGGCCTAGAAATTTTTATTTATATGCCACTAACATTTATCATGACAACATAAGAAGTACAAATCTAGTGGATACGTTGTGGATTATTTAACTGTGTCCTAAATTTCAAAAGGTAGAAGTGAGAACAGGACTTGATTCTAAATGCTATGGTGGGATGTGGTAAGGAGGGATCTCAAGCTAACTGTAAAGATCATAATTGTAGCTCAGATTGTCAGGAATAGAATGAACACTCAAAGCAGTGTTTTGTTCTCAAAGCACTTTTCAAGAGCAATATTATACACCTCATATTAATCCAAAAATCATAGAGTATTTTTATACTGTACAGTATAACCCATTAGTGGTAATGAAATCAATTTAGTGTGTCATGATCGGTATTTAAAAAAATAGAAACAGTAAATATCAGAATATATTGCTCTGTGTAATATGTATAGTTTTGTGGAACTTTTGTTTCAGGTCTGTGTATGTGCCTGTACACACATGCACAGGCCACAATATAAAAAGAATTTCTTCCTATTGGTTTAGTTGGAAAGGTTTTAAAAATATTGACATGGGAATACACAGGATGTAAGGCAGGCTGTAAAAGAAAGAAAGAAAATGTGTTTGGAGCCAGTGGTAATTTATTCATTTCACAGTTATTTCTTAAGTACTTAGCATCAAATGTATGCATAACAACGGCCTAAAACTAGGAGAAGACACAAATGCAACTTTTAAGGTGACCCCTTCTCTCCGGGTGGAGTTCACAACCTAGTTGGAAAGAGAAGTTACAGAGAGGAGTCAGTTAAATAACTTCAGGCACAAATACTTAAAGAGTGGAGAAAGCTCAAAGTGTTTGAAATAAGAGTAAGAAGTAGTAATAAGAGGTGGGGTTGGGTAAGGGGAAGCACGGCGCTGGGAGAGTTTCCAGCTAGTCACAAGAGTTTACAGGAGTTGGACAATCCCTGGAATTTTCTGAACAAGAAAATGACACTATGAAATCAGAACGCTATTCCATAGACATTATATATGATACGAGAAGGAAGAAAGGTCAGATATGAAATTACTGCTAGAGTGAAGCACTGAGTTCAAAAGTGCTGGACTGGCAAAGAGCCAGAAGAAAATAAAGCATCTTGTAGGAAGCTGTACTTTGATGACAGACAAGGAAACCTGAAACGTAAGCCTTTCCAAGTGGGGTGACAGACCTTCCAAGAGACGAAGTTTACCAACATCATAACAGCCACTGAATTCATAATAATATGGTTCTTTTCCTTGAGTAAACTTGTTCATATATTTCTATGCTAGTTATACTTGTGAGGTGTGTTTAATCCCAGGGAAAAAAATATATCTCCTGGTTTAGTGTAACAGGTACGACAAAGACAAAACAAGGATATTTTTCTTGATTGTCTTGGACTATCGATAGAAAGTACAGGCAATGAGCTTCAGGTCAAAATTCCTGGCTTATTCATTTCGGTACCCATACTATCTAAAGGGTACTCAATATATGTTTGTTAAATAAATCAGTTATTCTAATATCATTTACATATCAATTTACTTATATGTCAATGAGTAGTTAAGGAAAAAATACCTAGTTTAAGAATATCAAAGTAATAAAAAGCAAAGTGGATTGAATGATTTCAGTAGATCCCAGGCTATCCAGTAAGATCAATGGTCACCATCCATTGAACTCAGGTCGTTTTCTGTTGTGTGCCTCTTGGAATTCTTCTAATGGTTAGTCTGATTGGAGGACACAGAGTCCTACCAGTCTTTTGCTTTAATGTCTTAATTATGTCTTCAGCAATGGGAACCATTATATGGGCCCTAGAATCTGCTCTTTCTCATTTTTTAAAAGGGCAACTTTCTACTTTCTCAAAATCATAAATCTAGTAGAGTATACATTATTCCACTTAAAAGTGATTAATTGTCACTTCTGATAATTTTCTTATTAATTATTCAAGAATTTCTAGATCAGCCTTTCAGGCAGAGAGAAAACAGACTTAAGGTAAGCTTTTCCAGCACTGACCAGTGATTATATATTTATCACCTTGTGAAGAAATTCATTAGGAACAATATGACATTACATGTTTGCAACTTTTTCTTGAAACTTTCCCAAACAAGTATCAGTTGTGGACTAAGTTACATAAACAGTTTTAATTTTTGGCTATTTATGCTTACATAGAACTGAAACCCAAAACTACTATGGAGGTTAGAATCCCTAAAAATGACTCTTGGAGCACCGGGGTGACTCAGTCAGTTGAGCTTCTGACTCTTAGTCTTGGCTCAGGTCATGGTCCCAGAGTTGTGGGACAGAGCTCCATGTTGGCCTCTGTGCTGAATGTGGAACCTGCTTAAGATTCTCTCTCTCTCCCTCTCCCTCCCTCCCATTCCAGCCTTCCTCTCTGCACTCCCCACCCCCAGAATTAAAAAAAAAAAGACCTTTCTTGAAGAGCTAAAGTATGCAAACATAAATATGGTCAGCACCTTCTTGCTTATTTTTATGTTGCCCTTTAGTAACTAAATACTACTTTTGCATGAACTAGATGCAGCATTCTATCACATCTCTTATAAAACATAGAAAAATGAACTTGTATACTTTTTTTTTTACTTAGTTTTACTTGTCATAAGAGGGGAGACACTCAAATAGACAAGAGCCTATGATTGAATTACCAACACAATGAGTGATAGCCTCAGATCAGCTGCAGCAAAACCAAAGCCACGGATGTTAATTGACAGTCTCTAAACCTAACCAAGTTTTGGTTACTTGTGCTACACAATAGATCAAATTATTTAGCCATCTAGAGGCATTAGTTTTGTAGTATTTTAAGTTGTGGGCTTCAGGAGGAAGTTTTACTGCTTGATGTTAGATATTTTATGAGTGTTTTTGTGATTAAAATAACTGCATTCAAGGTACCTGGGTGGTTCAGTTGGGTAAGCTTCTGACTTCAGCTCAGGTCATGATCTCATGGTACATGAGTTCCAGCCCCGCGTTGGGCTCTGTGCTGACAGCTCAGAGCCTGGAGCCTGCTTTGAATTCTGTGTCTCCCTCTCTCTCTGCCCCTCCCTGGCTCATACACAACATTATGAATATATTTAATACCACTGAAATGTACACTTAAAAATGGTTAAGACCATGAATTTTATGTCTATTTACCACAGTTTAAAAATGAGGGAACATGACTGCATTATCTGTATTAAAATGGATCCACACTTGTTTTCTGAGGAAAATCTTGGCTGAGTCCACAAACATTTCCTTAGGTCCCTTCTGTTTCCTTAAACTTTTATAAAATTATATTAACCCTATACCTAGTTCTGCTGAGCACTAACGGAAATGAATATGCCCTAAATTGCCAACATGTCTGTCTTCTTTGCAGATATCAGAAATGCTCAGCTGGGAGAAATAGTGTTAATGGAGGATTTCCTGAAGTCCATTCACTCTATTTGGATGATCTCAAGTTTATCTTTAAAGAAACGTGATCAGAAATCTGCCTTTGAAAGTCTTGTTTTGGCTTGTCCAGTGATTATTTTTACTGAACTGAAGTTTAGGGAGATATGAACAGCTGGAGTCTAAGGACCATAGTGAAGCAGCCTGAGGAATCCCACAACTGTTTTTAGTGGGTAGGTGCAGGTGAGAATGCTGTTTATCCTGTTCTCTTAACAAGAACCTGCAGAAATTCATTACCACAAATAACTGCTTCTCTTAAGCAATGGCTTGCTTTATAATCTTCTGGGCATTTTACATTAAGTGATCAACTGTGTTTCCTTCCATCATGTGTTGGTACTTTAAAAATTCAGAGGCTTACTTCTGGCAAGTACCCAGACTGCACTATACATTTTGTGAATTATTTTTACTTCGAGTTCTTACTTGTTTACTCTTAGTTTCCCCTTGGTTAGTTAATTCACTTCATTAACATCTTATTGTAATGTATGTATTTCATAAGACAAAGGTTATATTTCAATCTTTTCTGAATAAAACAAATAAAGGAATGTATGACATAACCATTTATTTTTATAAGTTATAAAGATAAGATTATTTTTTGTTTTTTGTTTTCATAAAGATTAGTTTCAAGCTGAGATAATGAATCCCAGATACAGTAAAACCTTTATTTGCAAGCAAATTTCTTTCCAGAAACATGCTTGTACTCCAAAGTACTTGTATATCAAAGCAAATTTCTCCATAAGAAATAATGGAAACTCAGATGATTCATTCCACAACCCAAAAATACTCATATGAAAATGATTACAGTACTGTAATATAATATAAAATAATAACAAAAATACAAAATATAAAGAAAAATAAATTAACCTGCACTTACCTTTGAAAAACTTCATGGCTGATGTTAAGGAGACGAGAGAGGAGAATTACTATGTAGAATAACTTTCACTATCATTAACAGAATTACTGCTGTCTCTTGGCTCAGTGGAATCACCTACAATTCTGTAGTGAGTGAGAGAGAGAGAACCATTGGCTCAGTTGTGGTCATGTGACATTCAGCATGACATACTACTCCGATTGCAATACATCACTTGTTGATCAAGTTAAAATTTATTAGAAATGTTTGCTTGTCTTGTGGAACACTTACAGAACAAATTACTCGAAATCCAAGGTTTTACTGTAATCTAATCTGAAGATTATGTGATTTCCTTTATCTCCACAGCAATTACATATATATTTTCACTACTTTACAAGTGACTATCAATGCTAATTTGTGTGTGTAGTAGGTTGACTGGAAGCAATGAGTAAATATTCAGTGAATAAAAGCTAAAACTAGATAAGGCAATATATGAAAGGAGAAAAAAATGTGACAATAACAAACACGCTAAGTCAAAGAGAAATTAAGAACAATGTTCATTAAGATTGCAACTAGTAGAATGGGTTGGAAGTTGAGTAGTGAGAAATACTAGTTCAAAGAGACTTCTGTATGGAAAACAGGATGAAAGTGGCTACTTGTTGAAGGGCTAGCTGACAATCTGATTTTGGCAATAGATTACCATTAAGGATTCACACAAAGGCAAAAAGCCTGTTGTTTCCTTAGTGCAGAAGGACTCTGGGATGGACTAAAACAGTGTCTGGATTGGTTTGGGATTATGGAAGACAGGCTGCTGGGGCAGAAACCACACTTCTCAGGGAGTCTGGTGAAAAGAAGATCTCAGCTGGGAAGAGCTGAGATCTGGCAATGGATCCACAATAACCTAGAGCAGCAGAAATCCTTGGGTATCTCTAGTATTTAACTTAAGGCCTGGGACATAGTATGTATTCAAATATTTTTTTGTAGGCACACCTGGATGGCTCAGTCAGCTGAGTGTCCAACTCTTGGTTTTGACTCAGGTCATGATCTCATGGCTGTGAAATCAAGCCCAGATCGAGCTCCAAGCTCAGCTCGGAGCCTGCTTGGGATTCTCTCCTTCCTTCTCTCTCTGCCCCTCCCTTGCTTGTGCATGCATGCTCTCTTTCTCTCTCAAAATAAATAAATATTTAAAAAAAATTTTGTCATATAAATAAAGCTGGACAAATTAAACCCTTATCTATGTTATTGTGGCTACACATTTGCCTGTGGTTAATGTCCCAACATGGCTTTCATGGCAAGAAGGCTTTCCAATGACTCCCTACAGAAGAGAGGAAATAGATGAATGGGGCCAAGACTGTGGTCTCAGCCACTCTGGATCATTTCACATGCTCCATGTACCCTTTATTTGGAAATCTCTTCTGATATCCTCTACTTTCTTCTTACTCAGCTAATTCTTCATCATTTAAGTCTCAGCTTAAAAGTTACCCTTCAGAGGTTAGGTCCCCTTGCAGAGCAGGGACATTTATAAACCTAAGCACTTAAAAGATTTTGTTGTCTCCCCCCAACAGACCTAAATATGAATTTAAACACAAAAATGTGAAACATTTATATTTTTTTTGAAATGTCATACAACACAATGTATACATACATATTCAGAATAACTTCTAGATTTTCTTCTGATTCAGATTATCTCCCTCTTTCTCACACATACTGCCTTATATGTGTGCGTGTGAGTGCTCCCTCTCTCTTTCTTGAGCCTTTGCTGGTGCCTCAAACAAGGACCAAGTCAGCTGCCCAAGTTATTCTGCACACTCCTCATTAAATATTCCCACAGTGTCCCATAACCTGTGCAAGTACTTTGCACACTGGTAACCATGTAAGTTTTTACTGCAATCTGCTTAATGTCTGTCTTCCCTGTGATACAGTATTCTTCTGTAGGGCAGTGACTCAGTTTGTGAAGTTGCCTAGTCTGTAAAATGTTAACAATTTTTAAGTGACCAGCGAAAAGATCAGGGAATGTTCTAGAATGGTAAATTGGACTTTTATGAGTTCAAGGGAGATAAAATAAGATGACTCACTAGGCGAGAAGGACAGATGAAATCAGAGGTGTTATCCTGCACAATGTTGATTTAATCAAAGAGCTCACAGACTATTGTTTTTATTCCAGTGAAGTAAATTGATTTCCTCTAGATAATTCCTAGACAAAGATATCATAAATCTGTCTTACAATCAGTCTCTTGTTGACAGTTTTATAAAACCCATTCACAAAATTATAACAATGGCTTTGCTATTCTGATCCAGATGCTAGATTCTGGCTCTCTTCCTCCACCCTCACTTCTTCTGTCACCACTCAGCGATTCAACAAATATTTGTTGAGCATTTGGGGAATGTTAGCCATGTGCAAGGTGCCTGTGGGCTAACAGTTCCACAAACTTCACTTTTAAGGAGCTCATAGTTTAAGACCTGGGGTACTGTCTTAGAATTAAGTTAATAGTGTGACACTTTTATATTTGTCATCTTGAATATAACATGAAAATAATATATGTTGAGAGTATTTAGAAATGTACTGACTGTGCATACATAGGAAATTACAGATAAATAAAGTAAAGAAGGTCCATAGGAAGTTAAAGTTTAGAAATTTCTTAGTTCTGTCACCTCCAACCTAAGACCTGCTTGTTCACTGATCAGATCCTCAACGATTCAACTGAGACATGGTCACTTTTCTAGATGGAGCAATATTTCTTGCCAATCAGCATATGCACACTTAGTGACCCTGCATGAAGAAACATCCTGTCTTCAGAAAAGAAGATTGCAGCTTATCTATACAAAGCAGGAGTATAGACAATGGTCTATATCTATACAAAACAGGAGCAGGACAATGCTCTTGTCCATTGTATGTGTGTATGTGTGTGTATTTATGCATGTGTATGAAGACATGGGAAGGTGATGTATGTATGTTCTACTAGCTCACTTGATTTTTATCCAGAATTATTAATTAATGTAAAATTTTTGTAGTCTCAACCCTCAAAGTTGGTTGTTAGCTTTACACAGGGGAAAACTTGTCCCATGGCCATAGCTTGCACTTTCTGCTCCAAAATAAGACAAGAAAGAGCAGATAACTCAGTGCAATCATGAGCATGAAATGACCAGAAATTCAATTCAAACATCTAATGGTGGGTCAATATTATCACTGTAAACAAAGAGGAGATTACTGTTAAATACATCACCCTGTGACTTTCCACAATAGTGTGGGAAAAAAGAGGAAAAAAACCCTCACAATCAAAAAAGGGAAGGTAAACAACTTTTCAAACACACACATATATATGTGTATTTTTAAAAATTTTTTTAATTTTTTTATGTTTTTTTATTTATTTCTGAGAGAGAGAGAGACAGCGTGAGCAGGGGAAGGTCAGAGAAAGAGGGAGGCACGGAATCTGAACAGGCTTCAGGCTCTGAGCTGGCTGTCAGTACAGAGCCCGACGCGGGGCTCGAACCCACGAACCATGAGATCATGACCTGAACCGAAGTCAGACACTTAACCAACTGAGCCACCCAGGGGCCTCTATATTTGCATATTTTTACTCAGTATTATTTTTTTAATGTTTATTTTTAAGAGAGGGTGAGCTCATGTGGGGGAGGGGCAGAGAAAGAGGGAGAGAGGGCGTGAACTGATGGGTGGAGAGAGAGGGGGACAGAGGATCCAAGCAGGCTCCAGGCTCTGAGATGTCAGCGAAAAGCCTGACATTGGGCTCAAACCCATGAATCATGAGATCATGACCTGAGCCAAAGTCAGATACTCAACTGACTGAGCCATCCAGGTGTTCCTACTCAATATTATTTTTTAAAAATTTTTAATATTTATTTATTTTTGAGAGAGAAAGAGGGAGACACAGAATCTGAATCAGGCTTCAGGCACTGAGCTGTCAGCATAGAGCTCAACGGGAGGCTCGAACCCATGAGCTGTGAGATCATGACCTGAGCCAAAGTCGATGCTTATCGTATGGAGCCACGCAGGTGCCCCTCAGTATCATTTTTTATATGTTGTTTTTATTTATGTACCTGTACAGGAAGATGCTAATGCAATTTAACCTTGAAAAATGCAAGTGTGAATTTTAATTAATAGGCCTTCATCCAACTCAGTAATTAATGAATGTGAGAGCTCCACAAAGTTACATCAGAATTCTGAATGGCATCTTGTTTTTACTTTATTGAGCCGTTTTGGTATGTCAGACAAGAAAATGCAAGTTTTCTCCGTATTAATTAATTAAATGGTATATTGGGAGAGATGCCAGTTTTTAGGTTGCACTCATCAATTTCTCTCCATCTCTTGGGTTTTATCAAGTGGCTATTCAAATTCCAATACGGTACTTAGGTTGTAGTTTTAATATTGTCCCACAGCTTCCCTAAAATGATTACTCCATTACTAACTTCTAAACAGGCTCTTGTGCTTCTCAGCAGCAGAGTGGGTACACTGGGCCAGTACCAAAAAGAACCTTTTCTTACTGGAGGCCAGATCATGGACTTACAAGTGTCTCAGAGTCTTAACAGTTCTCACTGGGGCTCTTTTTAGAACATATAGATGGGATTTGTCTATAGTTGAAACCTGGAATTCTCTTATTCCTGGATTTCTTTTCTTCCTCTTGCCCCTCAGCTCTTCCTCAGAAACAGTTCCCAGCTTCTCCCTGGCCCTAGGATCAGAGTTGAAGGAGATGCATCATTGAATCCAACCTGGGAGAATGACAAAAAGTACTTGCATTCTTCAAAGTGGGGCATTTGCTGCTATCAGTCACCTGTTCTAGTATAACTTTGATGAATTTTAAATATTAATTATTTGATATTATTAACAATAATTATCAGAGGTGAACAAGTATAGCCCGCTCTTTAATTCCTCTTTATTCACCTGGCTTGAATTTCTATTGATTAAATGTTAGACTGAGAATTAAAGTATATTTAATTTAATTACATTTGGCTACTTACAGAAATATGCAATTTAACTGTGATGCAATAATTGCACTATTAAACACTATACATTCTTGCAACTAAAATAGAAGTTTTCTTCATGACCAATTTAATTATTAATACATAGCGGGCTTTCACCCAATAATCAGAGAAAATAGTTATGGCATAAAAGGTATATTTTGTGGATACAGTGTGTGGGGGGTGGTGTTCAAAGTCAGTGTTACTTCTCTATACTTTCCTCTCCAACGATATCATCTCTGTGGAAAAGAGTAGATCTTCAATATATTGTTCTTACCTATCTTTTTTTCTCTATATCCCCAATTGGTTTCAGCATCCTTCTCTGCAAGCAATTGTCTTTATTTCATCCTTCAGATAGAGTGAACCACTTGAAAGCTAGTGAATCAGCAGAAGCCAGAAAATTATATATGCACACTATGTTTAACAATGGAGTACAGTCTGATTACTGTGAGTACAACTTTTAAAAATCTTTTTAAACAGAGATTAGGTGGGAGCAACCTCTGATCTCTCAAGATTACTTAAGTGGAAAAATCCCTTTATGGTTATAGCAGGACTTATGGTATGATATTGATTAGCTGGTAATAATAATTAGCTCCGAGATTACCATCAAAATGTGAAAAACAAATTTGAATCACAATTGAGAGTAAGACCCTCAGTTTGCCTCTGGGCTCCTTCAGGTGGTTGATGTCCTCAGACAAATGTCCTGCAGAACAGTGGTGAAGGTTGTTACCTTATGGAGTAAAAAAAGTAACTTGGTTGACCTTTATATCATTCTGAAATAAAGTCACTAGGAAGAAAATACTGTTAATTTCAGTTGTCGGTAAGTTCAATAGAGTTTCACTTCATCTCACCCACATTTTCCAAACCGCTAGACCACTAACTGTTCATTGGAGTCTTTAAGGTCATTGTAAAATGAGATAGCAATTTGGTAATTAATAGATTTACTACTGAATGCCAAGACACAATTGAGACTCAAAACCCACAAACCCCAAATCTATTAGATTACCCTGTTTTGAATGTCGATTTTAGGAAGAACAAGCAGATGATTTTAAAGTAGCTATTTTATTTTGTATAACCACCATCTGAGAAACTGTTAAATCCCATAGTCTGAGAAAGATTCAGAAGGCTCTCAAGATTTGAGCTGGTTGGTGTATTTAATTAAGGAAAAAAATCATTATCTGCTTGCTAATTTAGCCAAAAAATGTGATTTATCTCTGATATAAACTTCCAGAAATGAAAACAATGTACCATTGAATTTTAAATTACCAGTAAAAATTAAGATTCAAGTTGCTTCTAGTATATTAGAATTGATTTGATCATTTTGTCACTTCCTTTATATGGTGCTGTCTCTGGGTTTATAGTAAACATTTTGTCAAATGCAATTATGTTTATGAATTTAATTTTCTTTTGTCCTGTTTGACAAACTAGGTATATTTTCATGAGATGTTTTGTAGGAGTTACTCCTTTTCTTAAAAAAATTTTTTTAATGTTTATATTTATTTTAGGGGGAGAGAGAGAGAGAGACAGAGAGACAGAGAGAGAGAGAGAGAGAGAGAATGAGCAGGGGAGGGTCAGATAGAGAGTGAGACAGAATCCAAAGCAGGCTCCAGGCTCTAAGCTGTCAGCACAAACCCTGATGCAGGGCTTGAACTCATGAACCGTGAGATCAGACCTGAGCTGAAGTTGAATGCTTAACCCACTGAGCCATCTGGGCACCCTGAGTTAGTCTTTTTTTCTTAAGACTACTCACCAGTTATTCATATTATTTCCCACAACCTTATAACCTGAGTGTAGTCATCATTTACTAGCGAGGAAAGCTTTGATATGTGCAATATTTTCTTGGTGCTGACGGGTCTTTTAATCCACTGCATCCAATTTAGCCCCTACACCACACATTACACAATAACAATAATAGTAATAGTAATGAGAACAACAAAAACAATGCCTACTATGTGTTAAGAACTTACTAGGAGCCAAGCCTTGAACTAAATAACATGTTTTCTTATTTAATCTTCATTATAATCCTGAGTTTGGTATTATTTTATTCCCATTATGGCAGTATTTATTATTATTGCTACCATTTATTGAACTTAATATCTGCTGAGTACTTTACCTGTATTATATCATTTAATCCTCACATTAACTCTGCATAATGAGGATACACAGGCAGATGGCCAAACTGGTCCTTAACACATATTTCATATGGAAGTATGAAATGTTTCCATAGTGGGGGGTGGGGGCGCCTGGGTGGTTCAGTCGGTTGAGCTGAGCGTCTAATTTTGGCTCAGGTCATGATCTTGCGTCTGTGAGTTCGAGCCCCACGTCGGGCTCTGTGCTGACAGCTCAGAGCCTGGAGCCTGCTTCAGATTCTGTCTCCCTCCCTCTGTGCCCCTCCCCCAACATGCTCTGTCTGTCTGTCTCAAAAATAAACGTTAAAAAAAAAAAAAAAAAGAAATGTTTCCATAGTGGGCCATGAAGAGTTGCTGCCCTGAATTCCTCAAATGCTCTCTCAGCCCTTTTTCTGTGGTTGCCCAGCTCTTATGGGGGCACTCAGCCTTGCCCTTTTTAAATCTAGAAACTGAAGGGGTAACACTGGGCACAGTAGGGACTCTTTACGACCTTGCTCCAGGGCCAAGGCCAAAGTTTATCTGACCAGTTGTTCCCAAGCTGTACCAGTTAGTTAAATATTTTGGCTCTTAGCAGGGATGTATGCATTATCATTCTCATTTTGTAGGTTGGAAATTTCACATACGTCCATAAAAGTTAAGCAACTGGCCCAAGATCACCCACCTAGGGAGTATGGGGGTTAGGATTCAAACCCAGGTCCCCCTCAAGCTAAAAGCCCTGTTCTTAATTTCTACAGTCAACAAAAAAATGGAGAAATCCAGCTGATTTTTTAAAATTAGTTTATTTTTTTGAAAGAGAGAGAATGTGAGCAGGGGCAGGGCAGAGACAGAGAGAGAAACCCAAGTAGACTCCGTGCCGCCAGTGCACAGCCCAGCATGGGGCTCAATTCCACAAACTGCAAAATCATGACCCGACACAAAATCAAGAGCTGGACACTTAACTGAGCCACCCAGTGCCCCTCCAGCTGACTTTTGATGTTAACTTTTTAGTGTCAGTTTCTCTGGAACTCTGTGCTTTGTGTCTGACAACTTGCACAGTGAATTTTAAATTTCACAGTATTTTTAATATTTACCTTGAGGCTGTGAGAATATTGTCTCCTGACTCCCAGCAATAATAATAAGCATGTAAGTACCAGGATGATGGGTATTACTTTGTATCATTCTGCAAACAAGTGAATATATTCACTGATTTAGCCAGTGTTCTATTTGCAGTCATCTCTCTATAGGTGAAAATTATTTTTTCATTTTATTACTGGGTTCCCAATTATGGCAACCTTGGTATTCAGCCTAACCAAAACTTGAAAGTTACAAAAGTAACATTTTTATATACTTTTAAACTATATATTTTACTTTGATATTATTTTAGTGTCCAAAGTCCTAATACCAAAGGCTGAAAACCATTGGCATTAGACTGTTTCTCTACTTCTGTGTCTCATCTATCATGTCTCTTTCTCCATTTCTGATAAAAATGCAGCCTCCACTTTAGCATACATAAATGTCCATATCATTCATACAACCCCATTGTTGGTATTAAAGGAAATTTGAATGCTATTATAACAGTGCTATGTATCTTTTAAAGGCAGTTAGTCAGCACTGACCCATAAATCAGCAAATCTGCCAACTATAAAGTTCACTTTTATTTAACGAAATGTGATAAACAAAATTGGATATGCCTTGGGGCACCTGAGTGGCTCAGTTGGTTAAGCGTCCGACTTCAACTCAGGTCATGATCTCACAGTTTGTGGGTTCGAGCCCCGTGTCGGGCTCTGTGCTGACCGCTCGGAGCCTGGAGCCTGTTTCAGATTCTGTGTCTCCCTCTTTCTCCGACCCTCCCCTGCTCACGCTGTCTCTCTCTCTCTCTCTTAGAAATAAATAAAAAATATTAAAAACAAAAACAAAAACAAAATTGGATATGCCATATCAATACACCAAAACAGGAAAATCTGATTAGAGGGAAGCAGAAATGATATGGTGGAAGAAATAGTACATTTCACTACTATGTAGCATTTAGAAAGGGAATAAGCAGGAATAACTTTGGCAGGTATGTTCGGCATTAGGGGCAGGGCCAAGTTTTCTTAAGGGAGGCCTCAGTCTGGCTCTTTGGGACAGCAGCCTCTGCCTATCTCTTCCTGTAACATTCAAGTTCACAGTGGGGCTTTTGGCTCTATGTGAACCCCCTGGGACCAATGGAGAAGTATCCTGCAGCAGCACCAAGCAACCTCACCCCAAAGTAGCAGCAGGAAGGAATGAGATACCCATCTGTTATCTCCCAGGCCCTGAACAACACCTGGAGCCTTAAGGCTGTGGACACACAGCTCTATGGTGATGGTTAATCTGGGACTTTCAGTAGCATTTAGGAAGGCATGCAGCCTGCCACACGGTCACCTTTCCACAGGTTTAAGGTGGCTGCAGGCAGGATTTAAGCTCAGAGAGTTGTAGGAGCACACCTAAAGCTGGAGTTATTCTTCACTACTCAGGGAGATTGGGATTCGTGGGTAGTATCCAGGGGAGGAGCTGTAGTGGTTGCCAAGAGCTGGAACAAGGAGGGCGTGGGGATCCTCTGGGACCCTGATGGAAGACCAAAGGCACCTAGACTGGAAGGAGAAGACCGAGTCTCTAGTGAGTACCCTGGAGAGGGCCTTAGCTGGTGATGATGGTGTTATCTTCATTTCTTTGCATTGATCTCCCTCACGCCCCACCGCCGGAATCTGGGGGGTGTCTATTAAAAAAAATGTCACCCAACTTGTGGTCAGTTCTATTGTCTTTAGGGCCACACTGAGACTAAATGTTCCATTTACACATAATCATGAAAATACTCCAAGAATGGCAAGCTTCCTTTTATCCTTTGTGAGAGCATCAAACACACACAAGAGCAGCCATCATTTTGACACCTGTCATGGGGGTCCTACTATGTGAGAGGAGCTCTCTTTGCCACTGTATAGTTCAGAGGAGATGGGGCAAGTGAGATCTGTTTCACCTGAAGGAAAAAGAAAAGTTAGCTTCTGATGTCATCCCTGTGCATCGACCATTATGTTTACATTCTGCAGCTGAAGTGTGGCCTGGAGTGCACCATGCTCACTAGTATGGGTGTAGACATTTTGGAATAGAAAAGGTTTGCTTGGCATTCATTGATGTGGAGGGGATTACTTGGTGAAGACTTAGAGAACTAACTTACCATAGAGCCTGCTCCAAATATCACAGATTGGAAAATGTTTCATCAATGTTTGAAATTGATCAGGGAAGCCTGGGTAGCTTAATGGGTTAGGTGACCAACTCTTGGTTTCAGTGCAGGTCATGATCTAACCGATTCATGAGTTCAAGCCCCCCGTCAGGCTTACTGCTGTCAGTGCAGAGCCTGCTTGGGATTCTCTGTTCCCCCTCTATTTCTACCCCATCCTCCACCTGCACTCTCTCAAAAATAAATAAATATTTTTAAAAATTTTTGAATTTGATCAAACTGGGGATGCTCAATTTTGCAAACCTCCCAGAGGACTGACATATGAAACCAGAAAGGTATTTTATTAATTTACAATGAGAAATAAAACCTTTAGAGATCAGGGAACCTACTGTTTAATTTTTTTTCTGTTCATTCTCTGAACTGAAACCCCAGAAGAATCTAAACTATTAGCTGATACCTTGAGGGGCATACACTTAGAAGATGAGGTACTTGTGAAAGACTTAAATTTAATGGCATTACATCAAGAGAGCCCAAGCATGCATTTATGCTCTAAGGAAATACCTACCACGCAGACCTGGTACTTAGTATAAGCTGGCTTGGTTCCCTTTCTTCAAGATACAAATTAACTGGGCTCTGCAAATGTTACACTGTGAATCTTGTTTTCCTGTATTTTGTGGCAGACCATGTTTCTCTACCTTTCTTACCTTTACTACATTAATTATGTGGCAGGCTATTTGTTTCTGTAGATGCATCTCAGTGTTAATTTTTGGTTTAACTCCCAGAAGATAAACTTATTTCCCATTCTTCAAGAATATCTCCTTATCCATCTGCTACTTATAAGAGTGATTACAGAACTTTTAGCTATTATTTATTTTGACATAATTTCCAGGTTTATGTTAAGAAATAGTAAGCATGAAGATAGAGTGCATCATTAACAAGCTAGGTTTAAAATTAGGATTTCCTTCTGGTCATTTGTAGCAATGTAGATGGAACTCGAGGGTGTTATGCTGAGCAAAATAAGTCAGGCAAAGAAAGTGAAAACCATAATGTTTTCACTTATAAGTGGATCAGGAGAAACTTAACAGAGGACCATGGGGGAGAGAAGGGAAAAATATTTGGGGAGAGGGAGGGAAGGAAACCATGAGAGACTCCTGAATATGGAGAACAAACTGAGGGCTGGTGGGGGCGGGGAAGAGGGGAGGGGGGTGACGGGCATGGAGGAGGGCACTTGTGGGGATAAGCACTGGGTGTTATATGGAAACCAACTTGACAATAAACTATGAAACAAAAATGAATAAAATAAAATAAAATTAGGATTTCCTAATGTGTAGCCCTTTGATAAATTCACTAGTTTTCAAAACTTAATTCTGTTACTGCTATTCTAATTGGTATGCTTATTATTTAATTGGGCACTAAGGTGCCAATTAAAAGAAAAGTCTATTGTAAACTTGGGAAAACAATTGATGTAAATTTCCTAGAAGTAAAATCCATGAGAGATATTCTGCAAAATCGTCGTCACCTGGGCATTCTCTTACTGTGATTGTGTGTCTGTTTCAAGAAGATTGCTAAACCAAAACGTTTAAGCAAAAATCCCTGTCAGTTGTAATCAGCTCTATTTAATTTGAGTACAACATGAGGTCTATCTAGCCTGCAGCCGGGTCCAGCCGGCTAATTTGTGAACATCTTCTTCAGAGCCTCCTCCTCTTCTTGCTTCTCTGAATGAGGCAAGAACCAGGATTCAGCTTGGAAAGTCAGTTTCTCAGGAAAGCAGACACTACACTGATTTGTATCTGGGTATTCACATGATTGCTTGTTAAATCCTCTGGGTTTTCTGATGGGAAAACAAACAACAGCAACAAACAACAAAAACCAAACCAAAACAAACACGAGGGAATGTCATCATATATTCAAACCCTCAGGGAAGCTTCTTTCTCAAAACAGCACTCCCTAGAGGGGAAAGTGGGTGATAGGCATTGAGGAAGGCACTTCTTGGGATAAGCACTGAGTGTTGTATGGAAACCAATTTGACAATAAACTACATTAAACAAAAAACAAAAACAGTACTCCCTGCTTCCATCCTCAAGAAACCTAATGTACTAATTACTATTTGCTAAATAAATGGATTTTTTTCAGAGGACATGGTTTTTAAGGAACTTTTAACTCATATCTACTTTCTTTTCCCCCCCTAAATACGTGTGTAAGAGGCAAATAGTTTTGTTATTCAGAGAAAATTCCTGATCCCAAGTTCTGTAATACAATTGAGTGTAATAAGATTCAGGATTGCTTTTGGAGTCACATTTCTTTTTTGTAATGCTACCTTTATATTTTAAAGTTATACTTTAAAAATATTTAAGAAATTTTAAATGTTTTATCTATTTCCGAGTGAGAGACAGAAACAGCATGAGCAGGGGAGGGTCAGAGAGAGAGGGAGACACAGAATTTGAAGCAGGCTCCAGGCTCTGAGATGTCAGCACAGAGCCCGACACGGCGCTGGTACCCACGAACCGTGAGATCATGACCTGAGCCGAAGTTGGACACTCAGCCGACTGAGCCACCCAAGTACCCCGTACTTTTAAAAATATTTAAAATAATGACTGGATACTCTCTTTTTCATAACATTTAAGGTATATAAACTCACTAAATTTTCTGAACAACCTTCTTTTGTTGTTAAAGTATAATTAGCCCAACTTTCCAAAAAAGTAAATTAAAATCAGAAATATTTATATCTATCCCTAGGAAGCCAAATTGTGAAAAGAATTCACCAGATTCTGAATCCCTGCTTCTGTTGTATAGTTATGTTATTCAGACATGCCTTTTAAAATTTTGAGAAAAATATCCCTTCTACCTAAGAGGAACTATAGTTAGTTAGTAAACAAATATATGGGAACTAACGTTCATCCTTGATAGTAATAAAAAAAAAAGTGCCTGTGAAAGCAACTTTAAGATAGTATTTGCTACTACTTGCTACTAAAATAGCAAAAAAGTTTAACTTAAAAAAAATTTTTTTAAGCTTATTTATTTATTTTTGAGAGAGAGAGCATGAGCATAAGCGGGGGAGGAGCAGAGAGAGAGGGAGAGAGCGAGCAAATCCCAGGCAGAATCTGCAGTGTCACTACGGAGCCCGATGCAGGGCTTGAACTCACGAACCAAAAGATCATGACCTGAGCCAAAATCAAGAGTTGGACGCTTAACCGACTGAGCCATCTAGGCATCCCCCAAAGGTTTAACTTTTTATTATAACAATTGTCAACATTGAAGTGAAATTATGAACTCATTCTTGATGGCACTATAAGTTACTACAATCTTTAGAAAGGAATATGGCAATAAACAACAATAGACATAAATGTAATCAAGTCCTTTGTTCCTTTGAGGAATTTATCCCAAGAAAATAATTCAAAAGGAATAAAAAGGTGAGTACATTCATTATGTCTTTATTCGCAATAACATTATTATAAAGTAAATAATCAATTTTAGGGTTATAGATTAAATTTTTAGTGGATCATCCTTAAAAACTAGATAAGATATTTTTCATCAACCTTAACTGAAAATGAGTATATATTTCATGATTTAAATGTATTCTACACAGAGTATAGATACAATCCAGCAGCTGAGAGTGGTGAGAAATGATTGATTCTGCAGTATAATGTTAAACTTATAAAATGTAATTACTAAAATTGTAATGAAACTATAGTTTCAATACTTTATGGCCCTATTATGATCTGTACCTCAGAGTGACCTAATAGTAATGAAGGAAGGTTTCTCTTTTATAATATTACAGCCAATAAGTTAGGAAAAAGTAATAGAATTAGAATATCACTATAGAGGAACAACTAGTAAAGCCTGCTAGCATCCCAGGGAGATAACTGGATATATAATTTCTGATGGAACTATACAAATCTGAGAAGTAGTTTGTTCTCCAGCACGCATAAATAAATAAATAAATAAATAAGAAAAATCTAAAAAGATGATCATCTTAGATTTTAATTTACAAAGATACATAGAGGAATGTATTTAATGAGTCCATGGATATTCAATAAGCAAAATTGAGACAGTGAGGCCGTTTGTGGGGCTGTGACATTTTTCTTCAACAATCAATGCAAGGAAAAAAAAGAAAAGATCCAAGAGGAAATTTATAGATTAAAGAAAAAAGCCCTAAATTAATAACAATATATGGACCATGTGTGTATCTAGATTTGAACAAATTGTTTCTTAAAATGGTTTTTAAAAAGGAAAATATGAGCACTGGGTATTTATAGTATTAAGGAATTTTTCCTGATTTGGGAGAGACTGAGATTACTAAGGCGATTTTAAAAAAGAAGTCTTTTTTCTTTTTTAAAAGATGCATGTTGAAATATATGTAGAAGAAATGATATATCTTGGATTTGCTTCAAAATAATCTGGAGTTTCTTAAATAGAACTCACACCAATTTAGAGATGTGCCTGAAGCCTGTGGAATTCTACGTGTGCTCCAGACCTTTCCAATTATAAATACATTTATTCCTTTGAGGGACCTTATCTTTTTTCAGCAGAGCCTATTGAGAGCTAATTTCTGCTTCATGGATTTTGTCTAGCTTCCCCTACTATTTTAGCAGCATATGAAATATTTTCCACATTTGTTTCTTTAAAAAAAAAACAGGAGCACAAATTCTGTTATTAAAATGTAGTCTTGCCCCTGGAATTCTGGTCGTAAAAGGCAAGTCATAGGAGCTTGTGGGTGGCTCAGTCAGTTAGGTGACCAACTTCGGCTCAGGTTATGATCTTGCAGTTTGTGAGTTTCAGCCTTGCGTTGGGCTTTGTGCTGACAGCTCAGAGCCTGGAGCCTGCTTCAGATTCTGTGTGTTCTTCTCTCTCTGCCCCTCCCCCACTTGTACTCTGTCTCTCTCTCTCTCTCTCAAAAATAAATAAATGTAAAAAAAATTTTTTTTTAAAGGCAAGTCATAGAATCTGAGCCCAATTAAACCCATTAATACTTATCAGATATCTATGATGGATTAAGCATGGAGTGTGACTAAGAGAGATTAAAAAAAATTCTCTGTCTTGAGAAATTGATCATTCAATTAGAGGAGAAAATCATGTGGAAAAAACTGGAACAACAATGAACATTTATTGACTTCTTACTCTAGGCTTAGTACTGAGCTAAGTGCTTTACATGCATTTAATTTTAATTCTTACAATGACTTCATGAAGTAGGTACTATTACTATTATTATTATTATTTCTTTTTTATTTCTAAAATTCAAATAAGGAAACTGAAGTATGCAATCTTGAGATAACATACTCAGTATCATCTGGATAGATTAGCATAAAAGGGCCTGAAACCCAGGTCTCTATGAAGCCCATGCTAGGCACAATTACACAAAACTAGCAGTAGTCTATTCAACTGGCATTATGCTGAACCTACAATGTGCAGAGTAATATACAGTGAACACTGCCACATTCCTGTTATGATGGTAAATTTTACCTGTCAAATTGACTAGGTCATGGGATGACCAGATATTTGGTCAAACATTATTCTGGGTGTTTCTGGAGGGTGTTTTTGGATGAGATTAATATTTTTAATCAGTAAAGAAGATTGTTCTCTGTAATGTAAGTGGGCCTCATCCAATTTGTTGAAGGCCTGAATAGAACAAAAAGACTGACCCTTCCCCAAATAAGGGGATTCTTCAGCAGACTATCTTTGGACTTTATCTGCACAGAAAGCTCTCCTAGGTCTCTCTGCCTGCGGCCCACACTGCAGATTTGGACTCACCAGTCTCCATAGCCAAGTGAGCCATTTCCTTGTAAGTCTTTCTCTCTGGAGAGTTCTGACTAATACAAATGTATTTCCAAAAACCCAAATAGAAAGAAGCTGTGTTTAAAGTACCACCTGATTTTACAACACTGACACCATGATTTTAAATGAAAGTGGTCTTTTCTTCCAGTGAATTATGTTCCTGAAAATGTGCCTATAAAAGTCATGAACAGATGATCCCACTTGTTATCTTTGATTCTCTCTTCAAGAAAATACTAAAGGAGACAGGTTTTAGTTTTCTCATCACCATTTCTTTCCAAATCATTCAATTAACCTTTTATTTGTCTTGTACTACTAATTTATGGAATAAACTTATTAATTAATTCAATACACATTGGCAGTCCTTTTCCACACACTGAAAATCGGCAGATGATCCCAAGTCCATGATCCCAAGTAGTTTATAATCTTAATTAGGAGTGAAATAAGCTAAAATCATTGCACTGCGATGATACCTGCTGTATTGGAGGTGCGTCCCAACAGCAATCTGCAATGAAGCAGGGCCTAAGTTCAAGAGACTCAAGAAAATATTCCTGAATAATAGTTTTAGTAATTAATAATGTACTTTGTTAGGTCATCACAGACTGATTCTCCTTTCAGATCCTCATTTAAGGCAAGATCTATATTATATCAACATAAAAGGAATCCTAGTCCCATTTTTTTTCTTGCTGAATGTCCTTCTATACCTAGTCGTACAATTAATAAGGACTCTACCTTAATATCCACAGGGGAGTTATGTTTTCCTAGGCAGTTTCATTTTTTCTCTTTCTGTCTTCTTTTTTGTTTAAATTTTTTTTAATGTTTTATTTATTTCTGAGAGAGAGAGAGAGACAGTGTGAGCAGGGAAGAGTCAGAGAGAGAGGGAGACACAGAATCTGAAACAGGCTCCAGATTCTGAGCTAGCTGTCAGCACAGAGCCCGACGCAGGGCTGGAGCCTACGAACCGTGAGATCATGCCTTGAGCTGAAGTTGGACACTTAACCAACTGAGCCACCCAGGCACCCCTTTCTTTCTGTCTTCTAGAGAGTCCTGGAAGATGAGTTTCAGAGCAACATTATGCTAAATGAAATTATGCATGTCCAAGATGGAGTAGCAACCTTTTTTCTCTTGTATACTCCAGATCAATAATGTCACTCTCTGACTCCACTAGCCGACCTGTAGATAGAATGATTCATTTCCCCACTGGTTTTCTACTCTCAAATGCAATTAAGGATTTTGAAATTGTTTAAAATAATTAACAATAAATTCTACTTTCCTTCCTTCGCTGCATTAGTTTCCTTGTGAGCCATCCCTGGGAACTCGTACTTGAGAGCCAGATCTTCATTGACAGTGATGAGACAAAGATTACCTTACAAGCAGCCCTTTATACCTATTTGTTCAATTGAAAACAAATTTAATTATGGCATTGCATGCTGCAACTTAGACAACGCTCTCAAATTAGACCTTTTGCAGCTTGTGTTTCCTAGTATCTTTCTTTTTTTTTTTTTAAATGTTTTTATTTATTTTTGAGACAGAGAGACAGAGCATGAGAGGGGGAGGGGCAGAGAGAGAGGGAGACGCAGAATCCGAAGCAGGCTCCAGGCTCTGAGCTGTCAGCACAGAGCCCGATGTGGGGCTCAAACCCACGAACGTGAGATCATGACCTGAGCTGAAGGCGGAGGCCCAACTGATTGAGCCACCCAGGTGCCCCTCCTAGTATCTTTCTTGATCTAATTGGAATCTTTACATTAGAGTACATTTTCACATCTGTTGACAAGAGAGTAGAAAATAATGGTCAGATTTTAGGTGTGCTTCCATTATTTACAACTGACTTTATTATTATTATATATTATACATATTAATTATAATATTGTATATTAATACAATAATTATATAATTCTTGTCATATAATTAAGTCAGCTATAAATATATATTACATATATACATATAAAATATAGAGAGGCTAGGTATATTTTATTATCATAGAAGGGTTTCTGCCCCTTGCTCCCTCTCCTTCCCTCACAGAATGGCATTCTGAATGATAACATTAAGAAAGGAGGAAACATTTTATGCCGAGACAGATTTTGACTTCCTGGCCAGGAATATACCAGCTAGGAAGCCTATGTGGTGTTTTGTTCAGTGCAAGGCATAATGGCTTGATAATATCTTGTTGAGGGTGGAGTGGTGGCATGAAATAAAGTTCAGTTTCTTTCATGCAGGGATTAGTGGCCAAAGGGGATCTGATTTGAAGGGGAAGATCAGGAAGCACTAGTTCTGAATGTTCTGGGGCCCAAGACTGTATAGCAGAGAGCTGTGTTTGTGATGAGGAGAGGCATACCATGGGCCAGCCCTGGAAACAGCCCACTGCAGCCAGGAGACAATAAACACCTAAGCCAGCTCATTGGGGTCCAGAGCTGGGCTCCAGTCCCACAAGAGGTTCAGGAGGGAGTCCTTGATGCCTGGACTAGCTGTGAACCCTGGTGAGTTTCATTGAAGCTAGATAAGAATAGAGAGGGTCCTTGGTATGCATGCGGCATCCACTATTTGCTTTCACTATGAGGAGCAGATGAGCATTATCTTCTTGAGGAGGATGGCAGGCGGGAATTAAGCTGGGGTTGGGGAAGGGTAAAGGTTTCAGCCAGGGGCTCCTGGGTGGCTCAGTTGGTTAAGCAATCAACCTCAGATCAGGTCATGATCTCACAGTTTGTGGGTTCAAGTCCCATGTCAGGCTCTGTGCTGGCAGCTTAGAGCCTGGAGCCTGCTTCAGATTCTGTGTCTCCCTCTCTCTCTGCCCATCCCTGGCTTGCAATCTGTGTCTCTCTGTCTCTCAAATATAAATAAACGTTAAAAATTAAAAAAAAAAAAAGGTTTAAGCCAGTGATGATGGAGTTCACAGCTGGAGTCCAGTCCAACTGGGAGTGGCCTGACAACTATGAACCAGGGACTCAGAAGGGAGGCCAAAAGTGAGGCTGACCACACTGGAGAGACAGCTGTTATTACTTCCCAAAATCCCACTTAACCCTTCCACTTACCTCTCACCATCCAGAATCTAGACACATGGCCACAATTAGCTGCAAAAGGTTGGGAAACAGTCTTTTATTCCAAGTAACAGCGCTCTCAGGTAAAAATTGGGATTCTGTTAAGGGAGAAGAAAATTGATAAAGGGAGGCAATCACCACTTTCTACCACAATCTCCATATCCTCTGTGAGAACATTGTCTTTTTTTTTTTTTTTTATTTTTTTTTAAATCTGGGCTATGCCATTTGTAAGTATATGACCAAGAGCAAGTTAATGAATTTATCTGCATCACAGCCCTGGTATCTATAAAATGGGCATACCACCTAGTTCATGGGTTTGCAAAGATGAAATAAAGTTAACATATGTAGATTGTACTAAATACATGTTAGTTTCCCTTGTCAGAAAGCTGGTTCTGCTTTTCTCTTGACAATTTCCTTTTACCATTTTCCTGGTATTATTTTGATCCCTTGATCAAGATGGGCTGGATCATCTTACCCAGATCTTATCCGTTGAAGATAAGGAGGCAGACTCATCCAATGCAATGCCTCTCCAGTCCAATACCCTTAAGGAAGGGAGTTGGTACTATACTAAAACATGTCATTTTAGTTCTTGGCATTTAACAATTTAGGTTTCTTGAAAACTTTTAAAGAAATTTACCAGTTTGGGTCAATCTGGGTTAGAGCTTATTAAAATAGTTCTGTTTTTTTGGGTCTGCCCTAAATAGAGTCTGCATTTTATGGAATCTAAACACTTCAACACTTGCTGTCTTACAACAAGACGTTTGGTGGTATGTTTTTCTGGTCATACGAATGTCACCTGTTAGGCCTCTTTATATTCATAGACTCATTCCTCTGGCTCCAGCTCGTGTTTGCTAGGGCAAGTTGAACTTTAGATTAGATATGAACTGTTCGCTAAGCTTGGTGGTTGAAAAGGTCCCTTCAGAAGTGCAGTACTTGATTGTCCTCCTTTTGACCTTCTCTTTGAAGTTTCTTTCTTATCTCGGTAACCATAAAAATAACTAGGAATGGGGCACCTGGGTGGCTCAGTCAGTTGAGCATCTGGCTTCAGCTTAGGCCATGATCTCACTGTTCATGAATTCGAGCCTCATACCAGACTTGCTGCTATCAGCCTGTCAGTGCAGAGCCTGCTTCAGATCCTCTGTCCCGCTCTCTCTACCCCTCCCCCACTTGCACTCTTCCCGAAAATAAGTAAATATTTGAAAAAGAAAAAAATGTTAAAAAAAAAAAAAGGAAAGAAAGAACTAGGAGAGGTGAAGTTGGTCCAGATCCACTACTGCACTGCGTGGAAGGTGATCATTGCACTAGTGCTTTGTCAATGATGATTTGACAGAAAAGGCGAACGGTTGAATCTCGAACAGCAGCTACTCTGGCTTTTGAAGGAGTATGGGAGACAGAGGGACAGTAAAAGATACTGAATCTGCAGTCTTATCTCTCCTCTCACCATTAAATACACTCCCAAATCCCAGAAGCCCCTTCACTTTTCCCTCCACAGTTACTACTGCCCACCCCTGTTGGGCTGTTCTCTCCCACTTAGACTCATGTGTCCTTACTTTTGTCTGTTGATCTGTCTGATCTTCTGTCGTCTCTCAGGGTATATAGTCAATGTGAGCTTTAGACTTACAAAGATCTCCTATGAGCTAGTGTACCTGATTCTCAATTTCCTGCTCTGTCAAATGGTAATAAAACCTATTTCTCAGAGTTATTTTGAGGATTAATAAAACATATTTACTGTATATATTTCTTATTTTGCCATTTTTTTAATGTTTATTTTTGAGAGAGAGAGAGAGAGTTTGGGAGGGCCAGAAAGAGAGGGAGACAGAGGATCTGAAGTGAAGATCAGGGCTCTGCACTGACAGCAAAGAGCTCCATGTGGAGCTCAAACTCACAAACCAGGAGATCATGACCTGAGCCAAAGTTGGATGATTAACTGAGCCACCCAGGTGCCCCACTACTATATACATTTCTAAACATATGGTAGGAATTCTGTAAATGTTGATTTATTTCCCTACACATTAATCTTTCTCCTTTGACCATGTCCATGTTTTTACCTCTAAAACTTTTTACTTCTCAAAAATGAGGTCCCAGGACCAGCAATATTGGAAATGCTGAATTTCAGGCCTCACCCCACACATACTGACTCAGACTCTGCATTTTAACAATATCCTTAGATGTTTCCTGTACATGTTAAAGTTTGAGCAGCATTGCTTTAAAACCGAGACTGCTCTCTTTATCCTTTTTCCAAAGGAAAAGAAAAAAGGGCACCACTGGCTTCATTCCTACCCTGCATCAGGTGCTGGTTTCTTGACTGCTGTTTTCCTCATTGTCACTCTGTGAGATTGGCACTGTCATCTCCCCTGACCTGTGAGGAAATGGAGCTGAAGGGAAGTTAATTGTCCAGCCCAAGATCAACTAGGAATAGTACAGCTGAGACTCAAACTCAAAATTTTTTGCCCATTTTGGAGTACTTCAAAACCATACAGGCCTACTAGCTTTCATTGCTGGAGAAGATGACAAAGGTGGGGAAAAAAGTAGAAAATGAAAACAAAACAAAACAAAACGAGAGACATGAAGACATTAAAGGTAACCTTGAGTTTCAATGAAATCAGTAAAGAACCACTTTCTTGATGACCGGTTCCAGTTGTCCTCAATTCTTTCTCCAGGTTCCTTGCCCTTTATTTGATATTGACATACATTTTGGCAGCAGATAAAATATTCCACAAACACAAAATGGTTATTTAGTTTTCAGCCTGTTTAGTGAAATAGCGTATCAGCTGATCATGGCATCTAATCCCACACGTGACTGTGTTAATTTGTTCATGATTTTTATTTTCAGATGTGTTTTTTTCTCTCAAATAGATTTATAAGATTGTTAAGGTATGACAACCTGCACCTTCCTTCCTCTGTCCCTCCCTTCCCTCTTTCTACCCTTCCTTCCTTTCCTCTCTTCCCTCCATCTTTCCTTTCTTTCTTCCTTCTTTTTAAAACAAATCTTAATGTTTATTCATTTTTAAGAGGCAGAAACAGACAGAGCATGAGCAGGGGAGGGAGAGAGAGAGAGAGAGAAAGGGACAGAGTTTGAAGCAGGCTCCAGGCTCTGAGCTATCAGCACAGAGCCGAACGTGAGACTCAAACTCACGAACCCGCGAGATAATGACGTGAGCCAAAGTCAGATGCTTAACCAACTGAGCCAGTCAGGCGCCCCTCTTTCTTCCTTCTTAATGGTGAAAATACCATAGTATTTATGTTTCTGGAATGTGAGATGAAATTTAATTTCAGGTTTTTAAATAATTTTAGTTCATCTGCAATTAACAGGTTATTATTAATGCTTCTCCTGATTTGAGCAAGGAATCCATGCTGATCAATATAATTTTAGATCAAGAGATGGTATCTCATATCTTGCCTTTTGCACTAATCTTGATATCTTAAATTTCTTCCTATGTTAATAAACTCCTTTACTATGATTTCTGAAAATAAAAAGGCATGAAAACATTAACTAATTGAAATATTTTCTTTTCCAATATGGATTTTAATAATTACACCAATGAATCCATATGGGTCAAAATAAATAAAATATAAAAATTGACTCATGAAGGTGCCTGGTGGCTCAGTCAGTTGAGTGTCTGACTCTTGATTTCAGCTCAGGTCATGATCCCAGGGTTGTGGGATCAAGCCCTGAATCAGGCTCTGCACTGAGCAAGGACCCTGCTTGAGTCTCTCTCTCCCTCTGCCTTTCTGCCCCCTTCTCTAAACAAAAAGAAAGAAAGAAAGAAAGAAAGAAAGAAAGAAAGAAAGAAAGAAAGAAAGAAAGAAAGAAAAAATAAAAATTGACCAATGTAAATATACATTACATTCCTCTGTAATGTTATTAAGCAATAAGAGGTATGTTGGAAACACAAACTGGATTTTTAATTTTTGGAAGGATCTTTATTAGAAGCCAATATTTTACCTTTATAACATTCTTAAACAAGTCTCTTGAAGAGCCCATGGTATATACTGTAAATACAGGTGTATTCCGTATTTGAGCTATCAAAGTTAAACTGTATCAAATTAACAATTTTTCCCTACTTTGAATTTTAATTCACTAGACAGCATTCCCTAACCAGTCAGAAGTGGGATGATAACTGCTCCCAGTAATTTGAAAAAAATCTCTTCACTCTGCTTAGTTATTTCAACTTGTTAAGATACAATTGTGTAAGAGGGGATGATTATCTGAATATATTTCCTCTGGTCACCAAAATTATGTCTGTGAAAGTCAGGTGATGCTATCCATCCACTCCAGATACCTATCTGTTGTGGGAATGAATTTCAAGTCACAAACAGCTATGCAGGAAATATCACATTTCCTTACTTTCCCTCAACCAACTGAAATCTGACTCTTAGCCCACATTCTGTAGAACAGGGAGAGAATTCACTCACTGTCTTGTCTCTGGCCACAAGACTGTGCTAAGTAAGGTTCTGGGGAGGCAGTGACTGGTCTGACCAGTGATAATGGCCCATCCTGGTTTTTGCTGGCATGCTTGTGTCCCATCAGCCTCGTCTGAGGGCTTAGCTGCTTCTGGACCATGCCTGGAGAAGCAGCATCGTGGGAGACATTTTGGTCCCCTGTGCACAGGGTCTGTCCTCCTTAGGAGCACTATAAATCTTTCCTTCAGAGGTCTTGCTTCATCCAGCCATCAAGCTGTGCCACAGGCCTCAGGAGCTCCACAGAGCCCACTGACTTCTGTCCCCTGTCTAAAATCCCAGAATCTCAGCTGGCTCTCTCTTTTGTGGTTTACCACGGACTTAGGTTTTTTTTCAAAAGACCAAAAGACCTTCTGATTCTCTATGTACATGTTTTCTGCCTGGTAAAAATTCCTGAGCAAGAGGTTACAAGGGACTTTCCTTCTTACGTGAGACTGGAAGAGGAGAAAACAAGAGCAATGGGGAAACTAGAAATAATAATAAAAAAAAAATTATTGTGACACAGGTCTATACCAGGCCTGCAAAGACAGTTTTACCTTGGTGATTTGATGAAGACAATAAAGGCATTTACATTTGGTTAAATCTACTCTGGAATGAAAACTCTATATACTTTATTGTAAAGTTCATTAAAGAAAATGTACAATTCTGGTACAGATTTCCAGTGCCTCCTGGAGCTGGGAAGAACTTGTAGACCAGATTTAGGTCTGCTACATGTTCCCTTGTGGCGTTTCCTCTTTTACTTCATCTCATGGAAGCATTTCAAACTTAATATATACACACACATATGTCATTTTGTTTTTTGTTTCACGGGTTCAATAGTTTACCTTTTTCCTTTGAAGGTACTGATCGTAGTCGTTTTGAAATTTATTCTTACCCTGCAGTATTCTCTAGCAGAGGAAACTGTGTTTTACATAGATGATTATATTTTAGGGGTGTATTTAAATTATATTTTAGTGTTGTATTTCAGGTATATTAAAAGATATCAACATATAGATTAACTTAAAGGTATTTAACTAGATAACTTAAAGGTAAAAGTCATTTTATGAGGAGAATAATATGCTATTTTTCCAGAGTGAGCAAGTGAACAACAATTTTATGCATATTATGTGCTCCTGAGGTGTGTGACACAGAATTTTATAAATTATATCATATTTTAAAAATATTAGGATATGTTGGTAAAACCATTCTTGGAAACTCATTTTGGAAGGTGAAGAGTTGACTGAGAGTTTTTCTCTTTGCACCGTGATGAGATGGTTAGTAATATGGGCTCAGAAATCACTGCAGTGCTTTGAATCCTGCCTTCACAACCTCTGTGGGATGTTGAACGAATTACTTAATCTCTAAGAACCTCCATAAAACTCCGCAAAAAGTAGATAATACTAGTATCTACTTAACAGGGTTAAGAATGAAAAAAAAAAGGAAAAATACATGTGAAGTACTTAGAACGGTGCCTGACATATTTAGTACTTCGTAAACATTAACTATTATTACTATTTTATATACAATGAGGAGGTAGCACTGTAAATGATTATGGTGTGTAATCGATCCTACCAATTATTGATGGGTTGCTGTTACTTATTCTTTGGCTAAAAAGTATAATATATGATATAGTTGATAACTTTGCTTTTTATAAAATTCCCCATGTGTTAGCCAATGTGATTGCCTTGAAGAGCTATTAAGGGTGATTTCAATCATCAGAGTGGAAAGCTTTACTATAAGTCACTTGAACTCTGCTACGAAACTTTCTGACATATCCACCTCTTAAACACCTACACACACACATATATATAGCAAAGGCACTTCTTGCCCAAATGGTTGCATGCAAGAACAAGAAATCTGTGTCTCTAAAATAAAATGTTAACTTTTTATGCGAGTATAGGTATTTATTGTTTGGGGGAACATCATTTGGTAAGCAGGCATCAGAATTTTACAATCGGTCCTGAAGGTACTGTATTTTAACTCCGCATCAGTCAATCTTTGTGATGTATTTTCTTCCTTCTTTAATATCTGTACTAGTAACAATGGTACCTAACAATTAATTAAGTACTATTTGACTGACTACTACATGCCTGTGGTTTCTTTGTTTTAATTGGCAGCAACCCTATGAGCTGGATATTCATTATTCCTATTTTTTTTAAGTTTATTAATTTTGAGAGAGAGAGAGATTGAGAGAGAAAACAAGTGAGGGAGGGGCAGAGAGAGAGAATGCCAAGCAGGCTCTGCACTGGCAGCACAGACCCCAATAGGGGCTTGAACTCATGAACTGTGAGATCATGACCTGAGTCAAAACCAAGAGTCTACCACTTAACCAACTGAGCCACCCAGGTGCCCCCTCATTATTCCTATTTTAGGGATGAGGCACAAAAGTTTGAGTAACTTGAATAAAGTTAATAGCCAGTGAGTGGTGGAGCCAGGATTTGAACCAGAGAGTTGGCTCTGGCATTGACTCACTTTATATCATCCTATATATACACTAAGGTATGTATTTGTGAGTTAAATGTGTAATATTCTACAAAATGCTTGAGTAGGGTTTGCATTTGCCAGGGGGTTGGTTTTAAATCAAGTGAAAATCAGAAGTGTGACTCTTGAGACGATGTTACAATGAACTTTTATAACACTTTAACAAAATATTTTATATAGCAACATACCTTCTCCAGTTAACATAGATTTTGTTCTTTAAGCTCTAAGTTGGTTCTTTAAAATGAAAAAAAAAAAAGGTTCTATAATGAAGTTTACTTTGTCAAGGAATGTGCTGAATGAGACTGTGAAAAAATGGCACTTTATATTGGTCTAGTGTTTTACTTTTAAAATGTTCATAGGTGTTATATTTGCTATTACAGGAGGAGCAATTCTTTAGTTTGCAAAAAAGATCCAGCATCTTCTAAGAATTACATTATCACATTCATTTAACTAATGAATTCCCGAAAGCTTTACAAATACTATCCACTCTCCTCTGGCAGCAGAAAGGGGAAAAATATGCCTCTGAGTTACTAGCTCCAGGAATATTGGGCTGATAGGGAAGTGTTTACTCTCTTGTTAATTTCAAGGAGTTTTTAAAAACCAATGTGTTGGTGTTACTTACCGGAGTTAGTGTTATCCTTTGTTTCATTAATCAGAGCTCCATTTGGTGGAAAACTTTGTCCTGTGAAGCTGAGCCCTGTTGAAAAGTCTTCAAGGTGCTCATTTTGATATCTCAAGCCATCTGTGTAGACTCAAGATGGTTAAAACATCTCTTTATTCGATGCTTGAATTCCCCCTTACAATTATACTTATCAGAGGTCTGTACACCTGTTCTGTCCTTTCTAGAATAGCCCCACAGACATATGGATGCTCATTACTTCTCAAGGTATCCCCTAAATCCTTCCTCTGTTCTTCTCTTTCTCCCTTTCTTCCTCATGTCTTCCCTCTTTTTACTAGTGCCTTATAATGTTCACCCATTGTTGTTGTTGTTTTTATTGGCGGGGGAGAAAGAGAGAGAGAGAGAGAGAGAGAGAGAGAGACAGAGCGAGAGAGCATGCACACGCACTTGAGCAGGGGAGGAGCAGAGAGAGGGAGAGAGAACCCCATGGGGCTTGATTGAAAAAACCATGAGGTCATGGCCTGAGTCGAGATCAAGAGTTGGATGCTTAATGGACTAAGCGACCCAGGTGCCCCATACCCACTGCTTTTTAATCCTTCTTTCAGGGACACACAAAACAAATCCACACCCTCAAAACCGATAGTCTTACAAATAACTAGAGGCTATGATTACCTTTATTCACATCCCTCCACCCAAGATTAAAAAATCACTTTATGTTAAAGTGGATAGATCCCTTCAAGCATTCTTTAGAAGCCAATTTTAGCTAAATATATTGAGTGCCTACAATGTGCCAGGTAGAATGCATTTCTAATCCTTACAACCTTGTCAGGTGAGTTAATGATAGCTAATACTCACACAGACTTTACCATAAACTCATCTAGACATGATAGACACAAGCCCTTATAATAGTGATTGACACATAGTAACATTCAATTAATGTTACCTGTTTTTATCTTCTTGTACTTCCTCAAGCATCTGGAGAATTTTTGACTCAACTGCAGTGTTCTATTTTTCTCTTTTTTCCTTTATTTGCATTTAAACCTGAAAGATTTAACCTGAGGAAGCATTCTGGCTCCTTTTATTAGTTCACTATTTCTCCTAGCTTTGTATTAACCACATATTTCAGTTCTTAAAGTTGTTCAAAAGGATGATCAAGGATCAAAGATGGGGGGTACCTGGGTGGCTCACTTGGTTGAGCGTCTGACTTCGGCTTAGGTCATGATCTCACAGTTCGTGGGTTTGAGTCCCACGTTAGGCTCTGTGCTGACAGCTAGCTCAGAGCCCGGAGCCTGTTTCAGATTATGTTTCTCCCTCTCTGGCCCTCCCCTGCTCATGCTGTCTCTCTCTCCTTCTCTCTCTCAGAAAAAAATAAAACATTAAAAAAAAAAGGGTCAAAGATGGAAGCCTACAGTTTTCAAAAACTTCAGGTTATTCTGGGCCAGGATTTCCTTTGCACAGTTGAGTTCTGTTTCTTCTGTAGAAGGAGCACACTATCCCACAGAAGGAGAAAGTCACCTAAAAGTTGAGTTTCAGCTCTCGTAGGAGAACACTAGAAACATAGCTCTAGTTTGCTCTTCATATGTTAAAATTCATTTTGGGAAAAAAGCCCCTAATTTTTTTCGCCTCAGTGAATGGGAAGGGGAGTTGATCAGGTGTTGGGTGGCTGGTATCAGCTCCCACTACAGTCTGAGAACTGGTTAATGTAGGCATAGGATACTGTATTTTAACACACCATTACTCTTTCACCCCTACAAGCAACCACTCAGATATTCTGGCCAATCTCCTTGGATTCACACTTCTTTGAACTGGGAAGGGCTCATGGAACTGGTTTAGGTGGTTAGACAAACCTTGGCAGTTGAGACACCTGTGGCTGCTGATCTGGAATTCTCCCCTTTGGGAAGGGAGGTGCTTTGCAATGAAGAATGCCTGGGCAGATTTGAGGAGTATGAGAAAAAGCCAGTTAAAAAGAGATGTGGGATTTGGTTTCTGGGTAATACACTGCCTGCCCCACCCCAATCTCAAGTGGAGTTGGAAGTTTTCTTACCCTGAATATGACTGTATCAGTCCCCCAACCCCTGTTTCTCTCTTTGGCTTCCACCTTACAACTTCAGTCTGCCATAGAGTGCGTTAAGCTGCCTTCCAAGGCACACAAGTTTACTTCTGTTCACAAAAAAAGAGAAGCAGAGCTGGAAATATATTTAGTGAGGATATAAGATATATATAGATGGTTCACTGTCACTTCCATGAATAAAGTTATTGCTAGCCATTCCAGTTTAGGAAATGAAGTAGCTTCTAAGAATATTCCTGTCAACCTCTGTGATGACTCACACTCAGAACTCTCCACCTGGAAGTCCAGGACCAGATTCTTATCATGAGATATGTGTGCTCCAGAGAGAACAGTACCATAAGTGGTGTGTTGTGGAGGGCCAACAAGTTTTAAAATATAAAGAGCCTGGGGTGCCTGGGTGGCTCAGTCGGTTAAGTGTCCAACTTCGACTCAGGTTATGATCTCCTGGTTTGCAGGTTTGAGCCCTACATCAGGCTCTGTGCTGACAGCTCAGAGCCTGGAGCCTGCTTCAGATTCTGTGTCTCCCCTTTTCTCTGCCTCTCCCCAACTCGTGCTCTGTCTCTCTCTCTGAAAACTATATAAACATTAAAAATTTTTTAAATATATATATATATATAAAGACAGAAGCAAGTCTGTGAAGAAAACTGTTCCAAATATTATATGTCATAAATAAAAAAATATTTGATTATAGGGCTCTCCCCAAATTTGGCAGCATCTGAAATATCTACATGACAGTACCAAACAGAAGCTATGAGGCTGAAATAAGTCTTGCAAAGTATCCATGATATAAAGCAAAAAACCTCAGTAGGCTAGAAGAAATAATGAATTATCTTTCTATTTTTAACAGGAAATATTACAAAATAATTGTCAATGAAGAGCGAATTGAAGAATACACAGCCTAAAATGTATTATGCATGTATTATAGAGAGGTACCAGGCAGTTAATGAATTAAAATATTGTTCTTTTTTGGATCTTGTGATTTTGCAACATGTTAACTTTTCAGAATTTGTAATTAGTTGTAATTTATCTTCTCATTCCAAATATATATATTTATATCCATACCTAGTTTTTCTGTCTTTACCAATCTTTTGGGTAATGTCCATAATTTGACAATAGACATTATCTTCTACTTCTGATTTTTGAGTGATAACTGTTTGGTCAGGTTTATAGCCAATAAGTGTTAATTGAGTGAATAAAATAATAAATGACTGCAATCAGGATGGTTAAATGGATCAAAAAAAGGGTGGACTAATCTTGGTTTTGGAGGATAGGTAGAATGTGAAACAGTGATAGAGTAGTGGCATTAGCAAAAATGTAGACATAGGAAGACTATGGAGGTATCAGAGGATAACAAATAGTTCAGATAGGTTAAAAAAATTGGTAACTATGTGAGGTAATGGGTATGTTAACTAACCTTATTGTGGTAATCATTTTGAAATACATGCCTGTATAAAATCACTATGCTATACATCTTTTTATTTTTATTTTTATTTATTTCTAGGGGGGAGAGAGAGCGAGAGAGAGAGAGAGAGAGAGAGAGAGACAGCGTGAGCAGGGGAGGGTCAGAGAGAGAGGGAGATACAGACTCTGAAACAGGCTCCAGGCTCAGAGCCGACAGTCAGCACAGAGCCCGACCTGGGGCTCGAACCCACGAACCGCGAGATCATGACCCAAGCGAAAGTCGGTCGCTTAACCGACTAAGCCACCCAGGCGCCCCTACATCTTAAACTTATACAGTTTTATATGTCAATTATATCTGAGTAAAGCTGGAAAAAAAAGATTAGCTCAAGAGAAAGTCTTGTGTTGAATAAGGGGTGAAAAAATAGGAAGGGAAGTTTTAGGCTACATTAAGGGACAAGACTCTAGAATGTCAGACCAAGGGAATTTTACTGCATTACACAGTCATGAGAGAGTGTATTGCACATCTGTGGCCTTTGTCCATCCTCTCATCCCGCAATAGTACCTTATTTCTAAAGGACCCATGCTTTTCCCATTCTGAAGCTACGGAGGTTGGGTGGATTGACATCACCCTGGGCTCTAAGGTTGCTGTTAGTGTTAGGACTTCCGTTGGAGAATTGAGAAAGCGTATTCCCTTTCTGTTAGTGATGCCACATTTCTTAAGTAGAAACCTGCAGAAGGTGGTGGCTATTTTGCCACACTTAGGAAGAGTGTGCTTGACCGTGTAGCCAACCATAGCCAAGAGATGGAGGTAGAAAGATTCCTAATGACAATGCTGGAGTATCTAGATCCAAGCATGCTTGGAAGTAGGCACCCTTGGCCTTTTTGGTTGGATGTATGCCAATATCTTTCTCTTTTAATTTGTCAGTTTGAACTGAATTTTCAACATGCAATTGAAAGGCAGCAAATGTTTGTGAGTAGGGTCTTATGAAGATTAGTAGCAGACAGGGTACAAAAATCAGATGCTGGCACTGAAAATAGGAAAGAAAAGAGAAGTGTGGAGGAATAATTAAGAGGCTTGGTAACTAGAGACATGTAGGTGGCTCAGTCAGTTAAGCATCCGACTTTTGGTTTTGGGTCAGGTTATGTGATCTCCTGGTTTGTGGGATTGAGCCCGTGTCAGGCTCTGAGACTACTTGTGATTCTCTCTCTCTCTCTCTCTCTCTCTCCCCCTGCCCTGCTTGCACACACTCTCTTTCTTTTAAAATAAATAAATAAATAAATAAATAAAGAGAGCTTGATAACTAGAACAGAAAGAGGAAGCAAAACTGGAAATGTGAGACTGACTAAGTGAATAAGGGTACCATGGGCAGAAATTTGTGAGTAAGAAAGACTACCATGTCCCTTCAGAGGTAAATACGTTTATTCTTAGACTTTGAGTTTGAGCTGATGATAGGAAAATCAAGTGGCAATATTTATGAGGTAGATAAAATGTAGAAGTAAACCTCAGGAGAAACCTCAGGATCCAAGGTATAAGAAGCGAACGTGCTGCCAAAATGGAACCATGTGATGAGCTGCAGGGAGAGGGAAGGTGAAACAGTAGAATGAGCAATGGGCTGATGGACAGCAATGTCAAGGGCAACATGGCTAAGAACGAATGAGCAAGCAAAGTCTGCAAAACAGGGACGCGCCACTTGGATGGGCACAGGTGCTTATGTTTATGAGTGCCCTGCAAAGCTAGAATCGAGCAGCTGAAGACCTTGAGGATGGGAAGTGGTTCCCGGGGGTGTGGTTCAAGGCAAGAAAGTGGTGGAAAACAAGGAAAATAGAGACAAGAGGACTCATTAGAAAACGGTCTTGGAATTCAGGGAGAACCTCTGAAAAAGGGATGGCCAGCAGTGGAGAATGGCAGAGACAAGGTGAACGTCGCTGGAGAATGCAGATTCACAGAACTCCCGAGGTAGAACTAGATTAAAGTGAGAGGTTGATACAAAAGTGGAAGCAGCGTCTGGAAACCAGAACTTTGGCAGAGAAAGGAAGGTCAGGAGCCGGGTAATTTTCGAATGGAGCACCTTAGCCACGGTCTTTTGTTTGCTTTGTTTTCTCACTAGGACAGACGAGGCTTGTCTCAGAGGGTAGACAGAAGTGAAGGGCCAGTGAATGGGAGGGGAGTAAAGATGCCAGAGAGAGAAGATTCTGCTGAATAAGGAAGAGGTAAGAATGACAGTAGCAGAAAGAACAGATGGGAAAGGAAGCAATACGTCCTCCATCTGAGACTGGCGGAGAGGATGAAAGAAAGGGTGTAAAGAGAGATGCCTGCAGGCTGAATGGAGAAGAGACGGGGCATCTATCATGTGTTTCCAGGATCAATAAGATAGTAACATGAGGTGTCTGCTGCATTCAACAGGGCTGTGAGTCGAGTTACAGCGGGGATGTCTAAATTGTTTCTCTCCCTGTGAGACTTCGCAGAATATTGTGTTACTGTAAACTGATGTTTGAGCTAGGAAAAAAATAAAAAATAAAAGGATACACAGACTGCCACACACTTTAGCTTTGTAGCTTTCAGTGAAAATGGGGCAATTGTCTGTCTTGTCATGACAAGAGGTAGATAATGCAATCTCATCATGCCATGATACATAACCATTTGTCATCACTTAAGTGAAGTAAAAGTACAGATGTAATTGGAGGTCACATACATTTCATAACCGTGTGCTGTGAAATATAGACTCCTTTCTCTGGGAGGATCCCAGAGAAGCCAATTATCAAGTTTGGTGGCTATGGCTTACTTTGGTGAGTAATGATTCATGACAACAAGACGAAAGACTTGCTATGAATCAGAGGTAGAGCCAGGAGGTAATCTGTCCTTGATTCTTACTATCAGATCAAACTACCCAACACCAGAAGAGCCGGTGAAACCTGCTGGGCAGGAGCCAGTCACCGTGCCTTGTCTGATAAAAGTTACTGCATTCCCATACACCCCCCTGGCCTCCCCCCCCCCTCGTCATCTCTGTCTCTGACAAAACCAGGCTTTTCTTCAAGTCAATGCCCTCAGCCCTGAAAAAGTAGCTTGTGTCAATCATGTACTGGTGGTGATTACCCCGATCCAAGTCCTCCTTTTTAGAACCAATAATTTGTCATGCAAGTCCCTCTAACCCTGTCCCTTCCCGGCACTGTGCTCTTTGACACATGCCTACTTGTGTCTAGGTAAGAATAGAAAAAGCACAAGTAGTGGCAGGACTGGGCGAGCAGGTGAGGGAAGTGGGGCAGGACTCTTTTATTAAGACTTGCTTACTTAATGACACTTACTTCAAAGAAGTGTGAGCCCAAGGAAAAAGGCTAGAATGTCCAAGCTGAAGCTTGTAGGGCAAAAGAGTGTGGGAACACATAATTTTTTTCTTTCAAAATAAGTAGCTGGAACCATGTCAGTATCGCAGACTATTGATGACATAATGGAGTTAGATTATATGACTATCTATGATAGATGAGATTCCCCAGAGTCAAGGGGACCTAATAATGTACAACTTGTGGATCTCTGGTGGGATAAGGCAACATTCCCAAACGAGTATTTGAAAATGTGAGGGGGTAGTTTTGGTTGTCACAATGATTGGGTGTGCCACTGGTGTTTAGTGGAGGAAGGGGCAGGGAAGCTGATGTCCTGCACTGACTGCACAGATTGCAGAGCACAAAAAATGATCTCACCAGTCACGCTGATATCACCCTGTTGAAACACTGAGTCATAGATACCAGAGAATGCTCATTCATGGCATTAGACTTCATGGCATTTAATTTAATGGATCAGATTCATTGAAAACAGAATCCAATTAAGTTGGGTGTTTTAGACATTGATTAATTTCAATGGCATTTTCAAATATGAAGGATAGGTACCAAGGGATAGATCCTCAGTCAGTGGAGAATGAATACAGCTGTTTGCATCTTCAAAATAAGATATAAATGGAAAGAGGGATGGGGAACTAGTGTTAACTGGATATGGAGTTCAGTTTTGTAAGATAGAAAGTTCTAGAGATCTGTGGCATAACAGCATAAATATACTTAGCACTACTGAACTTAAAAGGTTAAGATGGTAAATTTAATGTTATTAATTTAGTATTTTATGTTTAAATTTAATAATTAAATGTTATTAGTGTTATTATTATTTTTTTTTACCATAAGGAAGAACATCAGCAAAATATTGAGGAAAAAAAGATATAAATGGCTTGGGAATTACTCAGATCCCTCATTTTAAACCTTTGAGATAGAATTTCCATATAGTAGGATAAGATGCAGGCAAGTCAAGGAGTGGGAGAAGTTTGTATTTAGGGTCCTGAGCATCACCCTCTTTACCAGAAGAATCTTGTCTGCTATACTTTCTTAGCCATAACTCCTTGGCTTGGTATAGTACGTTATAGTATAGCAATCCTTCACACTTGTATTGTCTCTTTCATCATCTTTGATTCCTCCCTTCCCCTCATGCACCATCCAGCTTCCACCATCCAGCCTCAACCATTGTCTCTCAATAGCCTTCAATCTAGTCTCCTGGGTTTCTGTGCCTCTTTACTCTACCCTGATCCATTCTCCACAAACCAGCCATAGAGACTTAAACAATTACTCAGATCATGTCAACCTTAGCTTGAAACCGTCTAAGACCCCCTCCTTTGCATTTAAAATAAAAACAACCACTTTACAAGCCTCATTCCTGCCTCATTTCTACCTCTTGACACCTGCTCACTGTTCTTCAGCTGTACCAACATTCCTTTGCTTCCTTGGACATGGTCAGTTCATTTCTACCTTGGGACTTCTGCGTTTACTGATCCCTTTGCCTGGAAAGCTTAAATGGCTGCCTGTTTCTCATATTAGGTCTCTGACTGAATGTCACCTTTTCCAGATTCCTTCCTGGTCCTCCCGCCCCGCCCCCCCTGCCCCCCCCCCCCAATCTAAATCTAAAATAGCCTTCCTGAGTCACCTGGGTGGCTTAGTTGGTTAAGCAGCCGACTTTAGCTCAGGTCATGATCTCACGGCTATAGAGTTTGAGCCCCGCGTTGGGCTCTGTGCTGAAAGCTCAGATCCTGGAACCTGTTTCAGGTTCTGTGTTTCCGTCTCTGTGCCCCTCCCCTGCTCTGCCTCTCTGTGTGTCAAAAATAAATGAAAAAGACATTTAAAAAATTAAAACAGCCTTCCTCCTTGAGTCACTTACTCTGTTTACTGCAGTCACAGTACTTATCTCAGTCTGGAATTGTCCTGTTTGTCTACATTTTTGTTGTTTTCTTCTATTAGAATATAAGCTTTGTGAAGGCAGGATCTTACCTATTTTGTTCACCATTTTATTACTGGCATTCATAACAGTCCCTTTCATATATCAGTCATTCCACAAGTATTTGTTTAATGGATGAACAAATGGATGAATAAATTTGATTTTCCTAACAATTTTGTAAGACAAAGAAAATATTCTCAATGTTATTTTATAATGTTTAGAAATGTTATGTTTATAATGTTTATAATGTTATTTTACAGAGTATCTGTACTTGCCAAGGTCACATCAGTGGTGAAGCCAGGGTGGAGTCAGAAAACAGAACCAGACCTATAAATACAGAGAAGAAACTGGTGGTTATCAGAGGGGAAGCAGGTAGGAGGATGGGTAAAATGGGTGCAGGGGAGTGAGAGATACAGGTTTCCAGTGATGGAATGAATAAGTCACGGAAATAAAAGGCAAGTATAAAGAATATGGTCAATGATATTATAATAGCGTTATATGGTGACAAATTGTAGCTACATTGCATGGTTACAAATGGTAGCAAAGCATAATATATAAACTTGTGAAATCACAATGCTGTACACCTGAAACAAATGTAACATTGTGTGTCAAGTATACTCAAGCATTAAAAAAGTGATTCAAAAATTTTTTAATGTTTATTTATTTTTGAGAGAGAAAGAGAGAGACAGAGTGCGAGCAGGGGAAGGGCAGAGAGACAGGGAGACACAGAATCTGAAGCAGGCTCCAGGCTCTGAGCTGTCAGCACAGAGCCTGACATGGGGCTCAGACTCATGAACAACAAGACCATGACGTGAGCTGAAGTTGGTCAGTTAACCAACTGAGCCATGCAGGTGCCCCCAAAAGAGCAATTTTAAAGTGGCTTTTGTAAGGGGTGCTTGGGTGGCTCAGTTGGTTAAGTGTCCAACTTTGGCTCAGGTCATGATCTCATGGTTCATGGGTTCAAGCCCTGCACCAGGCTCTGTGCTAATAACTCAGAGCCTGGAGCCTGCTTCAGATTCTGTGTCTCCCTCTCTCTCTGCCCCTCTGCCCTTCACACTCTGCCTCTCTCTCTCACTCAAAAATAAATAAACATTGAAAAAATCTAAAGTGGCTTTTGTAAATCTAAAATATAGGGGAAATATACTTTTTAAATGTAAGACACTGTACAATATATAATATTCTGCTAAACTTACAAAAATATAAAATACATAGTTCTAAAGAAATATATTAATTATCATTGAATATTGGTACCTAGAAGAGAATAAAACATCACAAACTGGTAAATTAAGTCCCCTACCTTACAACGTCATATTGTAAAAGCAAATAATGAGGCTATATTTTATTAAATTTATACTTTATTAAATTTAGTAAATGCTATTACTAAAAAGAGAGTTACAATACAAAATACATTAGAATAATTTTCTGCATAGTTTATACAGATAGATTAAATATATCAATAGAAATGGGCACAAAGCAAATAACAACATAACACACATTTGAATGAACTTCTATAAAGGGAGTCACAACACATACAAATAGCCAAACAAATATCTCAATAAAAACTACCACAAAGTACAGGAGCATTGGGTTGGAAGGAATGCCAATATCATAGTGTTGTGTAGAGTTAAATCAAATAGTGTGTTCACTATCAATTCAATGCTTTTTGTTTTCAAGTACTTAAATTATCTTGCTTGTTGCAACATCTGACCCATCTGTGGTCCAGAGAAAAAAAGTATCCTTGTTAGTTGGGTCATGCTGTGAGGCCAGCTTCTCTCTTTAGCTCAGCTAAGCCATGGAGAAAGGGTAACTTACAAAGATGTTACAGAGAGTCTTCTCACTCTGGGAGAAGGGCTTTGGACATCCCAAAAGCCAGACAAACCCAGGAGCTGCTTGTTCCCAACAGAAAACATCAATCAGACTCAATGAGGGTAGACAGTGGAAGCTGTTTTGTGACTGAATAATTCTCTACAATATAGAAATAAAGATTTGACCTAATCCCCACCTTCAGGGTATGTTCTTCATGACCAAAGTTTAAACAAAAGTCTGAACTTAAACGGTTTATTCCTCAGTTCAGGATCTTTATTTGCACAACCACAGAAATCAGAACATTTAGGGAGGAGCTAGGTAAACGTGCCCTGGGACCAGGAAGTGGCATGGGCATGGGATCTGGGAGGGTTCTGCTTACCACCTGGAAGATACTGTAGAGTCACCTGAGATTTCTGGCTACAGAAGTAGTAATTTTTTACTACCTTAAGACATTTCTAACCATTGCTGTGGTTTCTTAGATGTCAATGAATAAGTCTTGGTCTATAGCAATGGCTTTGTATGTCAATAGTAATGTACATGACAGTAGTTTCCTAGGTGTACCTGAGTTCCTACAATGATGCAACCATTGCAAGATGACCCATTTGAATATGGAAAGAAAACATTTAAGCTCCTTTTAGAGATCCACAGCCAATGTCCATCACTCAGCTCCTACTAGTGTGTGTGCTCTTTCCACTTCTAAATCCTCTGATATCTGCGCCTCATGATGATGAATTAATTTCTCACACACATTGCTCCCTGCCACAGTACTGAAAGCCAAACATTGAAATCTTAAGGCCAATTTACTGAATGTGTCTGTTTCTCCTGTTTTACCTTAATCCACACATTGATCTTCTATTATCCTACCTTCCAGACTATGTCTCCTTGCTGCTTACTACTTAAACGTTTTGCAATGACTTTCAACCCTCCAAAATCCGAACTAATAGCTACACTTTAGCAGATACTTTGTTTAAGTGCCATAGCAAGAACTTTATACATACTAATTCATTTAATATACTTAACAACTCTATACATACTACTATTACTATGATCATTCCCATTTTTCAAAGGGGGACATAAGCAAAGCTAGCCATATACCTAGTGAGTGGCAGAGCCAGGGTTTGAACCCATTCAGTCTGCCTCTGGAACTTTGCAGGTTCCATAATCTCACACTGGTATGACATCTACCTGTTAAAGTCCATGAAACAACACCCACCACCACCTCCACCCTAGCCTAAAATCCAGATGGAATCACAGAAAAGCAACTCACTCAGTTTTCCTCTCATTACTTGCCTACATCTTAGACATCCAATAATTTATGTGGGTGCCAAAGACCAATCTAGGACATTTTCAGTTTTTGCTCCCCATCTGACTTCCTAAAGACATGCTTTAGGGTTCACTTAGACCTTGTGGCCAAGTCACTGGAGATATTGACATTGAATTGAAGGTCTACTCTTAGCTTCTACATCTCTCTTACCCTCTTGTTACCCATGCTACTAGGCACAGTACGTGTTCCTTGGAACACATGCCCAGTGAGTCCCCAAATCACAAGACTTTTACTTATTTCCTTAGCAGAAGCTTGCTTATCGGCCCATTTTGTACTGCCTCTCTATACAATGGGCAAGTCTGCTTAAATTAATTTGACCTAAATGCACCAAATTGTTAATGGTTAAATTTGGGGGGTTTCATTTCTTTTTTAAAAATTAAAAAAAACCTTTGAATTGTGATAAAAATATACAAAACATAAAATTTACCATCTTAACCATTCTTTAAATGTATAGTTTAGTACTGTAAAGTATATTCACATTGTTGTGCAACAGATCTCCAATAGCTAAACACTTGAAAAAATGAAGCTCTGGTGGATATTATTGTTTTGTTAGGTTAGAATAAAATACCCTAAATGCTATGAATTTAGCCAACTGGAGAATACTGGTACTTCTGACAGAAAGGGAATTTAGGAGGTTGGCATATTGGGAGGGGTTAATGGTTATCTCTGGGTGGTGGTATTATGCATGGTTATCTTCTTTTAGTATTTAAAATTTGATGACTTTCCTATACTGTGCATGTGCTATTTTTGTTTACTAGAAATGAAACCAAAGAAACAAAGGGAAAACAGCACAGCTTCCTCGCAGGTGTCAAACATGTGTGCCCTAGTTTAATACAATCAGTACAACCAAAGGTTGCTTTTAGGCAAATTTGTAGAAGAACCTTCCTGGTCTTAACCAAAATGAAGCAATTTCAGAAGTTTGGGCACAGAAAGTTCAAGGAAGCTGCTGACAGCCGAGGTTCCTTTGGTGGGGGGCGAGGGGGTGGTGGTGCCCAAATTAACTTGGAAGCTCTTTCTGTATGCCTAGACTTTCTGTATGCCTAGTCTGGAACACCTTGTCCCATGCGTACAACCACAGATTAAAATATCCTTTGGCGCCACCTTATGCTAATCGAATGAACTGCACCTATTTAGAGTGGTTTCATTCTACTAAAACTAAATTATTCTCCATGGATTAGAGAGATTAGGAACCTATGTTTGTAATTATACACTGTTAATTTCTTTCCCTTTTAAATATTTACTATTACATAATGTTATACTTGAATTGTTTGATTCTAGGATTTATGATTCAGTTAGACACTTGTTTGGACAAATATTTGTGTGGAATTTATATACATTTGTATCAGGTGTGTGTGTGTGTGTGTGTGTGTGTGATGCACCACAAGGATGTCCTAAGACTTGCTTAGGATGATGCACATGACAACACTTTGTATATGGCATGAATACCAGGAGAGGACAGAGCTAGGGAGTCATGGCCAAATTGAAGGAAGAAGAGCTTTACTTTTATTTATTTATGAAAACATTTTTTTCATTCTATTTATTTTAGAGAGAGAAAGAGTGAGCAGAGGAGAGGGGCAGAGGGAGAGAGAAATAGGGTATGGAGTCTGACGATGGGATCGTGACCTAAGCAGAAACCAAGAGTCAGGCGATCAACCGAATGAGCCACCCAGGTAAGTGCTTTATAATAATGATATTGCCAGTTATTAATAACAAGGACAGTTGACATTTATATGATGCTTATTATCTGTCAGGCCTGATCTAAGCATTTTTTATGCATTAACGCATTTAATCCTCCCAACAACCCTATGAGGGACACACGATCACTATCTCCATTAAAAATTTTTTTAAAAGTTTTATTTATTTCTGAGAGAGAGAGGAAGTGTGAGCAGGGGAGGGTCAGAGAGAGACACACAGAATCCGAAGCAGGCTCCAGGCTCTGAGCTAGCTGTCAGCACAGAGCCCACGAACCCTGAGATCATGACCTGAGCCGAAGGATGCTCAACCGAATGAGCCACTCAGGTGCCCCACGATCTCCATTTTAAAGACAAAGAAATGGAGGCATAAGGAGATTTAATAGTTTACTCAAGTTAACTCACCAGTAAGTATCCAAAGCAAGATTTGAAGTTTGAACCTATGCATTTTGGCTCCAGAGTCCATAGTCATTAAGCAATACTGTCTCCAGCATTAAGACAGCAGAAGTAATAGTTTCCATTTACTGAACAATTACTGCATGGCTAAATGCCCAACATGCTTAATCTTATTACATTTTCGTGCTAACCCTATCAGATACTACTCATCTCAATTAAGAAATCTGGGATCAAAGCCTGGCATAGTTAAGTAACTCGTCCAGTCATCCAGCTCTTAAATGAGCAAGGTCCATCTGATTTAGAGCTCCAGTCCTTACTACACAACCACATGGCTTCTTAGTGCTATCGAATCATGTGCAGAGATGAAAAATTACTTTAATAAAGCAGTGGTCTGGAATAGGTGAGTTACACTCCCACATGCCCTCAGTTTTCAAAATGAACCTTGACTATGTTTCAGTGGGACTCTTTTTATAGTGTAATACACATTTCTTGCCCTTTTCAAGAAAACAGTTTAACTTTTCTTCATCTTTAAGGGAAGTCATTATGCACTTCAGCTGTTGTAAGTTGCTGTCATGCCATATTGAAAACTATAGTGTCACTTGCCCATAAACAACATGAAATAAAACTGCCATATTTTTTGAGATATGACATCTGTATTTTCAAATTTTTACTCTAGTCTCTTGATGTCAGACTGTTGTTTCTGGTTATTTCCTATGTATTTCATATGGTAGCCCATTTCTCACTTCTAATATCAGAATGTTATGTATAACTATGAACTAAAAAGAATAAAGAGAAAAGAGAATCAAGAGAAATGTGAACAAACTAGGAGAAAAGAAACACTAATAGAGGGTGCTGGGCTTGCTCATGAAGCAGAGATGTGGCTCTTAGTGAATAGACCTTGTTAAATCTATTTGAGTTCTTTTTTTGTTTTGTTTTAATGTTTATTTATTTTTGAGAGAGAGAGAGACAGAGCATGAGCAGCAGAGGGGAAGCGAGAGAGGGAGATGTAGAATCTGAAGCAGGCTTCAGGCTCTGAGCCGTCAGTGCAGAGCCCGATCATGACCTGAGCAAAAGCCGGACACTTAACTGACCGAGCCACCCAGGTGACCCAAATCTATTTGAGATTTTTGGATCATTTTGGTCTACTACCTTCCTGATCTGCATGCTGGATAGCTAGCATAGGTAGATAGCTGGAATCTGAAGAGATGAAATGTTACCCTACATGAGAATAAAATGACTATTTTGACCTCCTGGTCCATCTTGGATATGCTATATTTAATACCTATTCATGCACAGGGAATAGGAATCCTTTTTCTGGGAGTGGGAATGGGAATCTAGGAACGGGAAACCATTTTCTTTAGAATTGTTACCTTGAGCATTTGCTTTCCTACCTCCCTATGGCATAATTTCTTTACTCCTACTTCATTTTTCAAGAGTGGCCAGAAAACTGCTCTGTGAGGTTTGTGCCATCTATTGGTTTGCTGTCTCCACAGCAGTAAGATTGACCAGGTATCCAGCTACTTCCCAGTGGTTACCTATTTTGTGCGATCTGTAGCTGTTTTATCCTTGCTTGATCTCTTTCCATTCTGTGAACACGTCAAGTGACAAAGTGACCTCAACTGAAGCAGTGGGTGGCAGGGATGAAGGAGGGAGAAATCAGGACTGGTGATCTAGGTTGAAAACAGGACCTTGATTGTTTCAGGGCAGGGGGTGGTTCCTAAAACAGCATGGGGGTGAGGCTGCAGCACTTTTCTCAACTCTCTTGAGGTAGGTGTGGCTATATCACAGAGGAAGCAGCCCCTTGGGGAGGCCAGACCCAGGAGAGCTGGGCTTGAGTCCTACCTACAGAGTGCAGTTAGATTCCTAGCCTGGAACTGAATATGGGTCTTCACCATCTTTTGCTAAGTCTAATGAAATAGCTCATATTGCTCTGCAGCCCCCTCTCTAGTTATGTTACTTAGGTTTTGTTTTGTTTTATAAGTGTAGCAAATTTCAGAGGGAAAAGGAATTTATTGGAGTATGTTAAATCAGAATCAGAGAAAAGATCTACAGGCTTTTCCATAAAGCTGTCAGAGCAATTTAATACAAATACAACTCATTTCAAGTTTCTCTCTTACTCAAAGCACACCAAGAGCTTTTTATTATACCTAGAATAAAACCTTACCAGGCCCTATGCCTTCTTGTTTTGGCTACCCGACATCATGTCTGCTACCCTCATTCTACTCAGTATGTTCTAGGTACCCCACGGCCCCCCCCCCACTGTTATTCTAAGTACTAAGCTGTCTTCTGCTTCAGAGCCTTTGAACTTGTTTCAACTGCTGAAGAAACTTTCCCAGGATTTTATATATTTCACCTCTTCACTGTATTCTGTTTACTTATCATCTCTTTCCCAGTTGGAATATCAACTCTATGAGAACACAGTTTTACTGCTAAATTTCCCAAGCAAGGCTTTACTCTTGAATTTCCAGGCACATAGTAGTCTCTCAATAAGTACTGGTTAAATGGGTAACCAGATGACAAACAGCTCCAGTTAAGGAATCTCAGTGGTAAGAACTGAGGAGTAATCTCTAAGGCACAGGAACAAAAGAGCTCAATGGAATACACTTAACTTTTTTCTAAAAAGCACTGAGGAGCAAACAGTATAGTGTGAATCATTACTGGACTGAGTAATGCAGTAAAGCAGAAGCTGGGAGCTCAGAATGTGAAATACATTACGTGATCACTTTTGCTGTGAATACATTATGTGATCACTTTTGCTGCAGAAGAGGCAACCAGGAAGTTGAGCCGAGGTCTCACTGAGCTAGGACTTGTGGAACTATAATCCAGGGCATGCAAAGTGTGTGTCCTGATAATTGACATCCTCCCCCTTCTCCTTGGACTAGGAAGATTGCAGTAAAAATAAACTGGAATAAGTTGGGTCTTTTAGGGTCTACACCTTTCCAGACACATAGGCATCCCAGATGATCCCAGGCAAGTTGATCCTAACTGCTACTGCCTCCAGGTACATCAATGAAGCAAATAAAAACACCTAGAAGATTATTATTAATCCTACTCTTGGCCTTAGAATGATTTCCACAGATGATTTTTCAAATCACATCTGTCTATATAAGTTTAATCCATTTTATAACTTCTAGGGGAGTCACTAAAAAACAAAGTAAAATGAGTGTATATATTTGAAACTAATAGGGAAAATAGGACACACAGAATCATACACAAGATAAGAGGAGACAAGGAAAAAGGTATGTATTGCTGGTAGACAAACAGAACACACACAGTGAGATAGTAAATATAACCCCAAACGCAACAGTAATTACACTGAATGTAAATTGACCAAATGCTCCAGTTAAAGAATTATGTGTATGACTGGATACATACAAACTTTTCTTTCAAGCAATATAACTCAGTGATAAAGATGATAAGGATAAAAAAAAGACAGGAAGTCAAATATTCAACCCCCTTACCCGGTTTATTTCAAACCGCAACAATTTCATTAATAGCAGACCAAACAGAGTTTATGGAAGAAGCATTACTAGAATTAAAGGGCTTTGTTTCATAATGATGAAAGATCCACCTCACAAGGGAGATAATGCCAGCTCTATATTTGTGTGCTCTGAATATGATAACATCAACACATGCAGGGCAAACTCAGGTACAACTACAAGGAGAAACAAATTTACCATCACAGCAAAGATTTGAAGACATCTTTCTCATTCATTGATAAAGCAAGGAGATAAAGAAAAATCAGGCAGGATATAAATGACTTGAACAATATGACGAACACATTTGACCAAATATATTCAGAGAGCATTGCAATGATAACTGCATGACGCACACTTTCCAAAGTCATAGAGGATATTTACAAAACCTGACACTATACTGAGCTGTAAAGAAAGTCCTACCAAATTTAAAAGAACTGAAATTAGGGGCACCTGGCTTAGTCAATGAAGCATCCGACTTCAGCTCAGGTCATGATCTCACAATTCATGGTTTCAAGCCCCATGCTGGGCTCTACACTAAGAACTCAGAGCCTGGGGCCTGCTTCGGTTTATGAGTACCCGTCTCTCTCTGCTTCTACCTTACATGCTCTCTCTCTCACACACAAATCAATAAACATTAAAAATTTTTTAAAAAACAACTGAAATCATGCAAAACATGTTCTCTAACACAGTGTATTTGTGTTAGAAATCAATAACAAACAAATAAAAATCATATGTTTAGAATTTCATAATTGTGCATCTAAACAACCCACAGATAAGAAAAGAAATCACAATGGAGATTAGAACATATTTTTACCTGAATAATAGTGAAGGTGCTACAAATTCAATATATTTTTTTTTTTGTAAAATTTTTTAAATGTTTTATTTATTTCTTTTTCTTTTCTTTTCTTTCTTTCTTTTTTTTTTTTTTACAAATAGTTTATTGTCAAATTAGTTTCCACATAACACCCAGTGCTCATCCCCACAAGTGTCCTCCTCCATGCCCACCCCTCCTCCCCCCCACATCCACCAGTCCTCAGTTTTTGTCAGCATTCAAGAGTCTCTCATGTTTGCCTCTCTCCCTTTCCCCCACCATTTCCGCCCTTCTTCTCCCCCTTGGTCCTCTGTTAAGTTCCTCCTAATCCTCCTATACGTGCACACATATGATATTTGTCTTTCTCTGCCTGACTTATTTCGCTCAGCATAACACCCTCAAGGTCCATGTTTTATTTATTTCTGAGAGAGAGAGACAACGTGAGCAGGGGAGGGTCAGAAAGAGAGGAAGACAAGAATCTGAAACAGGCTCCAGGCACTGAGCTAGCTGTCAGCACAGAGCCCAATGCGGGGCTCGAACCCATAAACTGTGAGATCATGACCTGAGCTGAAGTCGGCTGCCCAACCGACTGAGTCACCCAGGCACCCTCAGTATTTTTTTCAAGTTTATTTATTTTGAGAGAGTACACGTAGGAGAAGGGCAGAGAGAGGGAGAGAGAATCCCAGGCAGAGCCTGATGTGGGGCTCAAACTCACAGCAATAGATCTGAGACCATGAGATCATGACCTGAGCTACCCAGGTGCCACTACAAATTTAGTATTTTAAGATAGGGTTAGATCAGTACTTAGCAGAAAATTTATTGCCTTAAATGTATATATTAAGAAGGAAACAAAAAGGGCTGAAAACTACTTAGCCATACATCAATCTCAAGAAGTTAGAAAATAAAAGTAAATCCACAGGAATTAGAAGGCAGGAAATAAGACAGATGAGAATATGAACTGATGAAATAGAAAACAAAACATTCAATAGAAAAAATAAACAAGGTCAAAATACGGTCATTTGAAAAGACTAATAAAATCTATTAACTTCTGGTGGAACTGATCAATAAAGAAAAAAAGTAATAAATCATCAGTAATTAATATATAAAAAGATTATAGAAAGATTATATGAAGGTATGAAAACCTTATGCCAAGAAATGAAAATTCAGATGGATAGAAGAAAAAGTTACACTTTTCAGCTAATTTCACGTAGCTAGCTAGCATAATCCTATACTGATATCCAATAGCTACTGGACACACAAAAAGAACAAAATACAGACCTATTTCACCTACAAATATAATTGCAAAAATTTTAGTAAGGTGTTAATAAACCAAATCCAAAATACATAAAAAAGAATGCATCATGACCAAATTGGGTTTAGTCTAGGAGATAAAATGTAGCTTAATATCTAAAGTTCAATAAAGTAAATGTTTATATTGACAGATTATACAGGGGAAGTCATATAACCATCTCAACTGATTCAAGAAAAACACTTGATAAAATTCAACGTCTATTTATAATTAGGAAAAAATAGTGTTGGCAAACCAGAAATAGAAATGAACTTTTTAAATATAAAGGATAAAGAATATCTAAAACAAAACAAAAACGGAACTAGTCAAATGTTGGATTTTTCTCTTTAAGACCAGTGTATTGATCATGTTTAAAATTTTCTATATCTTATGATATTTTGACATCTTAAATATCTTGCTGGTCAAAGAAAGGCTGGCCTCCCAGGGCCAGCTGATTCCTAAAATTAGAAAGTAAATTTACTGGGGAGCCAGCCTCTCCTGTGCAAGCCAACCGCCTCCTTTACCTAACTCTCACACACCGAGCCAATATTCCTCCTGTCTGAAACTGTCTCTGGGCCAAGTACCAGGAAGCTAGCGACTACCCTGGGATCCCAAAGCCCATCGTTTATTATTCAAACTAGCCAATCCTAAACTGTTTATTCTGCCCTGTCTTTTTCACCGGGAACTCCAATAAAGGTTCTGGGCCTAGGCTTTTCCCTCCTTTCTATCTGCCTCCTGACCATACATGGTGGTCCCCATGTGGTCAGGAAATCTAAGTATGGTAGAACCTTGTTTTGTGAGCATAATTTGTTCTGGAAGCATGCTTGTAATCCAAAACAGTTGTATATCAAAGTGAATTTCTCCATAAGAAATAATGGAAACTCAGATGATTCATTCCAGAACCCAAAAATATTCATATAAAAATGATTTAAATATTACAATACAATACAACATAATAAGGAAAATACAAAATATAAAGAAAAATAAACAAATTAACCTGCACTTTTCTTTGAAAACCTTCATGGCTGGTGTGAGGGAGACAAGAGAGAAGGGTTATTGTGTAGGACGACTTTCACTATCACTGATGGAATCGTTGCTATCTATTGGCTCAATGTAATTTTTTCCTTTTTGTGCAGATTTAACAAGGAACATATCCAATGATGCTTGCTTTTGCCTTCTTTTGAGGATTTTGCAGAAATGTGACATTGCATTGTCATTAAATAGATTCATTGCTGGCACTGCTTCAGCTTTCTACGGGTGGTGCTTTTCTACAAAATTTTGCACTGTTTCCCATATTTTATACATCTCCCTAATCTCACTTGAAGTGAGGAATTCCTCTGCCTTTTTCTCCTCCTCCTCTGCAGTTGAGATCTCCTCCTTACCTCTTGCCTTTGCTTGTGATGCAACAGTCGGATGCCAGTTGTGTTCACCTTCCAGCGTTTTGAAAAATCACTGATTTCTGCCAAACACTGAGACTAAGCATCTGAGCAATGGGAGATGATTGCCCACAATCCTGTAGTGAGAGAGAGAGAGAGAGAAGAACCATTGGCTCAGTTGTGATCACTGTGACGTTTGGCCTTGTCTTGCAAGACGTCGCTCATTTATCAGGTTAAAGTTTATTAGAAATGTTTGCTCATCTTGTGGGACACTCACAGAACAAGTTACTTGCAATCCAAGGTTTGACTGTACCAATTTCTTTTTTTGATGGCATTAACCTCTTTGTGTCATTACTTGTTTCACCTCCATAAATTCACATCCTGGAGGCACAAATGAGAGAATTAGGAAAAATAAAAATAAAAATAAAAGGATGCCTGCCATTACTATTTACATTTAGAATTTTAGCACAGTCCCAGTCAGAGCAGGTAGATGAGAAAAATAAGAATTATATGGATTGGAGAGTAAGAAACAAATCATCATTATTCATTATCATTATTCAAAGATGATATGATTATGGCATAGAAAATCCAAAAGGACCTATGAGTACATTATTAAAATTATACTTATTGCAAAACTATAAATTATCATTACTAATAAATATACATTATTACATTTACTACCAAATTGAGCAGTGTGCTCAAAATCATTATAAAATGATTATAAAAATTAATTGCTTTTCTATATACCAGTAATGGATCATTAGGAAATAAAAAATACATTCAAAATAGCATAAGTGGTCATATACCCAGGCATAACTCTGAAAAAAGGTGTGCAAGAGTTTTGTGAAGAAAACTACAAAACTTAATTTAAAAATGCACTTAAATAAATGTACCATGTTTACAAATTTGATGACTCGACATTTTTTTAAATGCTAAGTTTTTCAAATTAATTTACAGATGTAATGTAATCCCAATCAAAATAGTAACATTGTTCTCTCTCTCTCTTTCTCTCTGTATGTGTGTAAAACTTGACAGGCTAATTCCAAAATTTATATGGAAATGCACAGGGTAAAAAATAGGATAATTTAAAGGAAGGAAACCAACATGAGGAGACTTGCTCTACTTGATATTAAGACTTAAAACCATTAGTAATTAAGAAGCATCATTTTGGTTCAAGGATAGACAAAACGACAAATGAATATAATTGAACATAATAGTTTAAAACCCATACATATATTTATGGATTGGTTACATTATTTCAAGGAAGGCAATACAGAATAGTAGAGAAAAGAACATCTTTTCAATAAAAGATGCTCGGACAAATGAGCCATGAATGTAAAAAGAAGGAGAAGAGAAAGAAGTTGGACTCATAATTAACACCATGACAAAAGTAAATTTTAGGTGGAAAGTAGATCTCAATGTCAAATGCAAAACAAAGTGTTTTGAAGGTAATCTAGGAGAATATCTTCATGCCTATGGGCTAGGAAAAGATATTTTTAAATAAGGCATGGAGAAAGATTGCTAAATTTTACTGTGTATGTCAGAAGACACATTTAAGACACATTAAGAGAAGGAAAAGGAAAGTCACGGAGAGGAGAAAACACTTGCAACATGCCTAACAGACAGAGGGCTCACATGTATATATAAAAATCATCTACAATTCCTTCAATTTCCTTCTAAGGAAAAAACCCCAACAGCCCAACAGAAAAATATCAAAGACTTTGACAATTCACAAAAAAGGATGTCCAAATGGCCAATAAATATACACAAAGGCTTTCAGACTCCCAAATAAGATGATGCAAGTTAAAACTACAGTGAGGTGAAATGACATACCCATCAGATTGCGTGAAATTAAAATTCTAACCTTAAGAAGTATTGACAAAGATGTGAAACAATAGCAACTTTCAGACACTGTTGGTGTTATGGAGAGTAGTAAACTGATTGAACCATTCCAGAAAACTGTTAGACACCATCCTGTAAAGTTGTTGATTTGCATATCTGGTTATTTTCTTATAACCCAGAAATTCCTCTCCTAAGTATATACCCTAAAGAAATGCATGCTTATTTTTATCAGGATACATGCCCATGGATGTTAACAGCAGGATAGCAGTGTTGCAGGATTTTTTTACCTCAATGCCTGTGGTTCTTTGTCTCACCGCTTCGAAGAATGAAGAGGTGGACACAGAATAAAATGAGCAGCAGGCAAAAGTTTATTAGAGCGTAAGATTGATAGGGAAAAATCTGTTATAAGATGGCTGACAGGACTGATAAGGAAATACTCGTCCCTGATCAAAGGCTTCCTCTTCCGGTTCTTCTTCCCACCCTCCTTGTCGCATGCATTAATGAGGAATGTGGAAGTAACAGGCTATAAATGATTCCCTCTGCTGATATTCGGGGCCCAGACTTCTGGAGAATGATCTCCTCTGAGTCCACCGGTGTAAAATAAACCTCCTCCCTTCCAAGATCTCTGAGTGCCGTTTTTCTGCCAGCGATCCAGACCAGATTCCGCAACATTTGGTTCCCTGATGGGGAAACCCAACCGCGCTGGCTCATTGTTGCCACCGGTTTGGGAAAACAGCGAGGCAGTGACAGAATGAGGAATCGCAAAGGAGAAGGCGTGCCCTGCCTGATTTTTGGCAGTCTCCAACTTGGTTGCCTCGGCTGGCCCGCTCCACCGGTCCTGCCCGGGATTCGAGGAGACTTGGCAAATGAGGACCTGGAACCGATGTTGGAAACCGGTAAGGCCTTGGCCCTAAATCTGTCTTGTTCTGCCCACCCATAGTGGTGGAAGGGGGAGCTGATCCCTCCCTGGAGACCCCAGTGGTCTCATCTGTAGGAATTCTGTGGGAGGGAATGTAATAACCTCTGGTGTGTACGTGAGTGTGAATGTGCAATTCAGTCTGGCTTGTCGGCCGGGTTCAATTCTGTGGCTCTGAGAGGCCTAGATAAACTAAACCAAAAACTTAACCAGCTTTTCCGCTTCTGGGCAAATGCCTGCACTACGGGAAGCCATTACCTAACCAGCTCTTTCTGCTTCTGTAACAATGCTTAAGGCTTGCTTTCCCGCCACCGGATTGCCCAAGCGACTAGCTTCATGTTCCCTCTGTCATCCCACCACCCCACCTTGGCGGAAGCCAATCCGTAAAGGCCAGCGGCTACCCCCTACCTTGCTGAGGGAAGGGCCTGGAGAGAGAGATGTTAACCTGTTAGTCGCCAAACAAGACTTTAAACTCGCTCTATGATAGGCTGAATTCAAAGGTATCCCAAGTGTTATAATCCAATTGTTAAAATTGGATCCCGCCAAAAACCTGATGGCGGGAACCAATCAGATGCGGTATATGTTCACATTTGAATGTTAACCAATGGCAAACTTGTAACCATGGAAATCTCCTGTCCCTCCCCATGACTTGTTTACCTCTGTCTATAAGAAGGCTGCAGAGGCTTTGTTCGGGGCCTCTTAGCGTCACCGGCAACGAGTGCGCGGAGGTCCGGGTTCGAACCTGCGAATAAACAACCCTTGCCACTTGGCTTTGACTCTGGTCTCTGGTGGTCTGATTTTGGGGGTCTTCCGATCTCTGGGCGTTTCAGCTCCACACGTGGGCACCCACAAGGTCCCCAAAAGCCTATGGAGTCTGAGTGGGCCTGTCTGCGATTCCGTGGTGAACAGCATAAAGTCTATGGTGGCATTGGAATAGTTTCCAATCATAAGTCACAAAGCTGAGACCGCTAAGGCTGAGCATCACCTAAGTTCCTTCGGGACATGGCCAGATGGGCATCTGACTGGTCTCCTCATTAGAGGGGGCACCCCCACCCCTTTGTCTGAGACACCGCCTCAGGGGGAACATTATGGGGTTAGGAGAGAGCAAACCCACAGTTCTTTAAACTATGATTGAGAACTTTGAGAAGGTTTTTTTTGGGGAGACTATGGAATTATGCAAATTAGAATGGCCCACTTTTGGTGTAGGATGGCCCTCAGAGTGAACCATAGGTGTCCCAGTCATCCATCGCGTCTGGCATGTTTTCACCAGATTCCCAGATTACCCTGATCAGTTCCTGTATCATCTCCTGGTTAGAGACTGCCCAAACCCTTCCCCCTTGGGTGTGATTTACCTGCAACAAACAAGGACAGGCTAGGGTCTTAGTTGACTCAACAAAGTGGCCCAAGGAAGGTCAGCAGCCACAAATTCTCGCTGGTGATCTGGAGAAAGAACCAATCTTGCCCCCACCAGACGAACACCCTGGCTCCTGACACTCTGCCAAGTTTGCTCTCCCCAGCACCTCCGGACTTGGCAGATCCTTTCTCCCTTGTACCAGCAGCCAGATTGCGCCCTTGGCCAGGCACAAGTGCTCTCCAGATGCCGGTCCACAGCTGCCAGTACCAAGAGGCTTTCCTGGGGGGATTGGAGCCCGGGATAAGAGGCCCATGAATATGCCCAGCAGCATGGGGAATCCCCTGGGGTTTATTATGAGAAGCTGTGTAAGGCTTACATCCCGTTTGACCCTGAGGCACAAGAAAGCCATGATAAAAGGATCGGGAAGGTTCAGCATCAAAAGGGGGGAGGCCCAGAACCTCCTTAGCAAGGGGTCAATGAGCCTACAGCAAGGATAAAGGACATTAAAAGAATAAATGTCCCAACTGGGAAAAGTCCCAGAAACCCAGCCAATAGGCACAAGAACCCTGAGGGAAAAAAAAGACCTGCTAGGCTCAGCAGGAATAGATTCAGATTGAGGGGAAACAGGCTCACTTCTTCCCGGTTCCCATGAGCTCACAGACAAAATAAAAAAAAATCCCAACTATGACTTTTATGTGAACTCGGGGGCCACACCATACGGCATGAGTTCCTCTACCTACCTGAGCTCCTTAACCCTCTCCTTGGCCGGGATATACTCTCAAAGCTGGGGACCCAAGTATGGGATGCACCAGCCCCTAGCTGGATCCAAATGGAGGCTATTCTGTGCCCAGGCCCAACCAAGTGGCCTACCTGAATTGAGAACTGCCTTCCCCACTGTGTGGGCCAAGGACACCCACCCTGGCCTTGCCCACAACCCGGCCTCCATCATTGAGGAGTTAGCCCTAGGGTTTTGACCACAGAGACAAAATTGCCTCCCACAAGAGGCAACGACAGGCATCCAAAGAAAAAGCAGGCATTCCGGTTGAATGCCAATCAGCCTGGAACACCCCGCTAAGAAGCCAGGAGGAGGGTACCAACCAGCTCAAGCCTTGTACCCGGTGGTCCCAAACCCGTACCCCCTCCTCAGCCAGATCCCAGGCTCTGCCAGCTGGTTTACCTGCCAAGACTAAAGGATGCCTTCTTCTGCCTCTGTGTGGCCCCCCCAGAGCCAACCCTTGTTTGCCTTTGAATGGACCGAACCAGACACAGTGCATTAAAAAACTTGCCTGCCTTCTTTGGGGAGACACTGGCTGGAGACTTCGCCGGCTTTCTAAGGGAGGCCACACACAGCATGCTTCTCCAGTGTGTGGAAGACCTCCTCCTTGCCAGCAGTACCTGAGAGAATTGCACAGAGGGCAGAGGGGCCCCCCTCCAACTCCTGTCAGACTCAGGGTATCAGTACCCTTTCTCTCAAGGTATAGAAAAAGACAGCAAGTCCAATACTTAGGCTTCCTCCTCACCCATGGAAAGAGAGAACTAGGGCCAGATTGAGAGCCCCCTATATGGACAGAAGAGGCTGAAGCCACCTTCCTAGAGATAAAGGCCGCCTTGGGGCAGGCACCCATCCTTGGCCTGCTGAATATAGAAAAGCCCTTTAATTTTCTTGTGCATGAAAAGGAAAGAGCCACCCTTGGCATTCTCACACAGACCTTTAGCTCTTGGCAAAGGCCAGTAGCACACCTGTGAAAGAGGCTGGACCCAGTGGTGGCAGGATGGCCACTGTGCCTTGGGGCACTAGCGGCCATAGTTCTGCTCATTAAGGAGGTGGATACAAGCCTCCTCAACTCTCAGCTAGCACAATACCAGGGAAGACTGTGAAAATCTATGGGTCACTCTTAAAACAGTGCAGATACTGAACCCTGCAATTTTCTTACCTACTGAGGAAGGGAAACCAGATCATGACTGTTCTGAGGTGACTGATAAAGTATTCGCAAGCCACCCAGATCTGCGTGACCAGGCCCTACAGAGCCCAGACCCCACCTTGTTCAGTGATGATGGCAGTTTCAACACAAAGGGCCTTCCGTTCAAAAGGCAGGGTACGCAGCGACATGTCTTAATCTGAGCCCTCACGTTTAGCAAGCACAAGAGAGTTAACTGACTCCCGGTATGCCTTTCTACACAGACATGAGGCTATCTACAATGAGGAAATACTAAAGCTCCTCAAGGCTGTCTGGCTTCCAAAAGAAGTTACAGTTCTACACTGCAAAGGACACCAGAAAGGAGACAACCCTACAACAAGAGGAAATCATCTACCAGACAAAGCAGCTAAGATGTAGCTGATACGGAGGTAGACATAGCTCCTTCTCTTATCTGTGCTAAGACCAGAAATTCAAAGAACTGTCTCCTGGTTCAGCTTACCAGCCACAACCTACAGCATTAACAGGGCTGTGTTCCTGGCAGACTGCTTACAGGCCGCAAAGTTCAGGGAAAGTAGAACAGATGAATCGCATCCTCAAGGGAACCGTAGCCAAGTTCTGTCAGGAATCAGACCTCCCATGGCCAGACCTGTTGCCTGTCCGCTGGCCCTCCTGCATGTCCGTTGCACACCAGGAGCTCAAGGTTTCTCCCTTTTGAGAGGGTTCCAATCTCTTCAGGATCCCCTGTACACTCCCTCTCACCAGGGAACTCAGTCTAGGTCATGAAGAACCAAAAATTAAGTCCTCCATTAAGAGCAACCTCGGGCTGCACGTAGCCCCAGTCCCAGTTCCAGGAAAAGCCTCAGACTGTTCAAGGCTAAAGCCATCCTCGGACTGCCCTCAGATCAGCTAATCAAAAAACATTCCTAGGGTCTGGGTCAAGGCTGGGAACTGCAGATACAAACTAGCCAATTTCTCACCGCTTCCCTGAACCCCACGTGGGCCCTTTGAACTCACCTCATAACTGGTCATTTTCAAAGGATTCTCAAGAGTCATGATTGGGTCCCACCAAAAGTAATGAACACTTCACAGATACTGAATGGTCAAAGCTGTAATTGTAATTGGTGCTTGTGTGATGACGCTACATGTACTGTAACACCCCCATCCCTTACTCCTTAAAAACCCTGTTTGCTATTGTTCTTCACTTCACCTTGATGCCACGACACCGGTAGGCTGGTGAGCCCCTGCTCGAGCTTGTAATAAAGACCCTTTTGTATTTGCATAGGTGCCGGCTCCTTGGAGGTCTCTGGGACTCGTGATTCAGGCACAACAGTCAAAGACTAGAAAAAGACCCTCTCAAACCACAGTGGACCGGACCCATACAGTGGACCCACCACTCCAGAGTCAAGAGGACCAATCCTGAGGAATCCCAAATTTGGAAGACTGACCCAAGTCTGATCTTCAGCCCTGCTCCATCCACACCCGGGAAGCTGGCTGGTCTATGCACAGCAGAAGCTTGAGGAATCATCTGTCCGATAAAATAGAGTGTCCTCACTCTTCGCCATCGGATTGGCAAAGGTTGCCCCAGAAAGCTGGGGAAAGAGTGAAAAGTTCTTGTTTGTACTCAACCTTCTTCTTATAGATAAGATGTTCTGTTGGTATTGATTGCCTCCAATCTAGGCCCCGTTTATAAGAGCAGGGCACCTTCAGTGAAAAAATCTGAGGGGTTTAAAAGGTGAAATATGGTATAACCTCTTTCAGTTTGTTGAGTTGCCTGCCAGTAAGGTTGCTAATGCATTTTTGGGAAGTGTTTGCACTGAAAAGTTAATCCTTACATTAACCTTCAGCCTTAAGGTTCAGGCTAAATGAGTTGCTACCTGTATTCCTAGGGGCAGAAATAGCCACGTGGATAGGGACTTGCATAGGAGGTATAGGGTCTCTGTAGGACTAACAACTGGCTGACTCCCTAGTGTCCCTACCGACCAAATAAGTTCCCAGGAAGGAAATGCCCTCCAGAGCAGACAGGCACTTGACCTCTTCTCTGCCGAGAAAAAGGGCATCTATATCTTCTTCAGAAAAGAATGCTGTTACTTTGTAAATCAGTCAGGAAACTAAAGGGAAAAACTCAGATGGTAATAAAGATGATGCCTTCTAATATGGAATAGATCTGTTTAAAGGGGCCTCAAAGAGGGGAATGAGAGGGAAAAATCTGTTGTAAGATGGCCGACAGGACTGATAAGGAAATACCTGCCCCTGATCAAAGCCTCCCTCTTCTGGGTTCTTCTTCCCACCTTGCTTGTCACATGCATTAATGAGGAATGTGGAAGTAACAGGCTATAAATTATTCCCTCTGCTGATGCTCGGGGCTCAGACCTCTGGAGAATGATCTTCTCTGAGCCCATTGGTGTAAAATAAACCTCCTCCCTTCCAAGATCTCCGAGAGCCGCTTGGTTTTTCCGCCAGTGATCCAGACCAGATTCGGCAACAAGATCAGAAAGTAAGAATAGTATGAAAGCTCTCTATAGAAAGGGGCATTTAAAAGTGAATGCCCATGACTATAGGCAAGGGACTTTGTTTTATAGGGTTTTGGTCATCCCCCAACCTTTCCTCCTTGGTCCTTCTTAGATTCTACCCTTATTGGTTTCATACCTCTAGATGCTGGGTTGTTCATTCCTGATCGGCTGGATTGGAGTCAGACTATGTCATACTATACCTCATATGACATAAGTTTTATGATTTACTTATTTTAGTTAGGTATTTTGATTGGTAAATTCTTGAGGGGAACCCGAGGGGGGAGTAGATGGTGTCTGATGAGGGAGCTTGGGGTGGGCTGTGGACAAAGTGCAAGCTAGCACCCTCCCCCTCCCCCAGGTGGATGTGTGTGATATTCCCCAGACACTCCTGGCTGCCCAAGGACAAAGGAAAGGAAAGAACACAAATGGCCAACTGATAAAGATCACAGTCCTACAGGACATGGGTCTCCATCAGTTTACAAATATCTTAGTAAATTACAAGAAAAAGGCAATCTTATCAATAGCCTAATTACCAGAAACAATAGACTCAGTTTCCTGAAGCCTCAACATTACCCCTCCACAATGATGTGGGGAACAAAGGCAAAAAGGAAATGGCAGGTAAAATTAAATTTCCTTATAACCTGCAGCCCATTGACAAATACTTGAGGCAAATACAGAATATATAACATTTCTCCAGTAACTCCCTACCCTCAGAATGTTAGTGCCTTATTAGAGGGAAGACAACCTTAGCTTGACAATAGCAAGGCCTCAGGTATCCTAGAAGTCCTCTTTAGCATATCAAATTTCCTCTGGAGGCCTCCTCTTTTTTTTTTAATTTTAATGTTTTTTTAAAAAATTTATTTCTGAGAGAGAGAGAGAGAGAGAGAGAGAGAGAGAGAGCGTGAGCAGGGGAGGGTCAGAGAGAGAGGGAAACAGAATCCGAAGCAGGCTCCAGGCTCTGAGCAGCTGTCAGCCCAGAGCCCCATGCAGGGCTCGTACCCACAAACCGTGAGATCATGCATGACCTGAGCTGAAGTTGGACGCTTAACTGACTGAGCCACCCAGGCACCCCTGGAGGCCTCCTTTTTGACTCTGCCTCCCCCAACTCCATAGTATAGAAACCACCTATTCACAACTGTAGCACAGCTCTTTCTGCCCAAAGGTCCTGTCCCTGTGCATTAATAAAATCACCTTTTTGCACCAAGGACGTCTTTAAGAATTCTTTCTTGGCCGTTGGTTCCAGACCCCACAAAATCCTCCCATCACCCCAAAACCTCATCTGTTACAGTAAAAAGTTTTTAAAATGTCTATTTATTTTTGCGTGAGAGAGAGAAAGAGGAGAGAGAGAGAAAGAATGAGCAAGAGCGGGGAAGAGAGAGAAGAAGATACAGAATCCAAAGCAGGCTCCAGGCTCTGAGTTGTCCACAGAGCCTGCTATGGGGCTGGAGCTCACAAACTGAGAGACTGACCTGAGCCGAAATAGGACACTTAACTGACTGAGTCACCCAGGGCCCCTTAAAAATATTTTGTTTTAAATGTTTGTTTAGTTGTCTATTATATTCTTGAGAGGGGCCTTATGCCTGAAGGAGTTTGCTCCTGGTCAGATGCTCTCAGCATTGTTTTAAAATATGTGTTTTTCCTCACCCAGAGACCTCAGGTTGTAATCTTTCCCTCTCTGCCTATTTTATTCTACCTTTCCCTAATCATTCCAGCATTAATCAAAATAGCTCTAAACTGGAAACAACTCAAAACCCATTAACAACAGAAGAGTTAAATAAATCATAGTATCATAAGATGAAATACCATACAGTGAGAAAAACATAAAGGAACAACAAAACACGAGCATCTGGATGAATTTTATGTACATAATTTTGAGTAAAAGCAGCTAGATGTGAAAAAATACATTATAAATATTCCATTCTATTTAAACGAGGTTCAAAAGTAGTCAAAACTAAATTATATTGGTTGAATTTGTAGTTGGGTAGTAAACTATGAAGTAAAGCAAGGAGCTAATTACTATAAAATTCGAGAGAATTGTTTGGAGAGGGCTAGGGGCATTCTTAGGACTTGTCCTGGGTCAAGAGTGTAGTGAGCTGTATCCAAACAACAGTTTTAGCACCTCTAAAGGGTTTGGGATGAAATTCTCTTTTACTATGTAGATTTGAGGTAAAACCTTGAGGCAATGAGATTCAGGACCGGTGAGGCTAGAAGGACAAATAATAATACTGTGCAACAGGCAGGATCCCTCTTGGAAGGGCCCAGGGCAGCTGAAGAGAGGTTCTTTCCAGTCACAGATTCCCATGAGGATCTTGAATGGATAACCAGAATGGGGGTTACAGTGTTGGTACTGCCTAAAACATTGCATAATTTGTTCTCAGACTCATCTTGCACAGGAGGTAATTGTACAACCTAGATATTTCAGGATATTCTAGAACCTGAATGCTCATATGTTACCTGAAACAGATATATTGCTCACTGAATTATCTACAGATGACACTCGACACTGTGGGTTTGAACTGTGGGGGTCCACTTATACATGGATTTTTGTTTCCTGATAAATAAATATCCTGTAAGTATATTTTCTCTTAGGATTTTCCTAACTTCATTTTCTTCTCTTGCTGGCTTTATGGTAAGAGTACAGTATATAATACAGATAGTGTACAAAATGTGTTAATTAACGTTCTGTGTTAATGGGAAGGCTTCTGACCAACAGTAGGCTATTAGTAGTTAAATTTTTGAAGAGTCAAAAGTTATATAGGAATTTTCAACTGCACTAGTGGGGAGCTGTTTGGCACCCCCAATGCCCTTGTTGCTCAATGTTCAACTGTATTTATTTTACTCACACATATTTTGTATTTCTTTTCATATAATGTATAGTAAAAAATGAGTCATTAAATGTGTACATAAATGAGGGGCGCCTGGGTGGCTTAGTCGGTTAAGCGTCCGACTTTCGCTTGGGTCATGATCTCGCGGTTCGTGGGTTCGAGCCCCGCGTCGGGCTCTGTGCTGACTGCCAGCTCAGAGCCTGGAGCCTGTTCCAGTCTGTGACTCCCTCTCTCTCTGACCCTCCCCTGCTCACGCTGTCTCTCTCTCTCTCCTAAAAATAAATAAAACATTAAAAAAAAAATTCAGTTAAATGTGTACATAAATGAGATTTATGTGTATCCTTTAAATAGTTTCCAAATCAATTCACACTTGAAAGGAAATTTGTTTTTTAAGTTTATTTATTTATTTAGAGAGAGACAGTTAGAGAGAGACAGAGACAGCCTGAGCAGGGGAAGGGGAGAGAGTGAATCCCAAACAGGCTCTGCATGTCAGCACAGAGCCTGACGCAGGGCTCAAACTCACGAACCTGTGAGATCATGGCCTGAGCTGAAACTGAGAGGACGCTTAACCAACTGAGCCACTTAAGCACCCCCAGAGGAAGTTTTTTAAGAGATCAGGCATTCTGATTGTTGGTTCAGGGACTTTGATCAACTGTCACCACAGCCCTGAGAATCAAGACTCTGGTCTTCTCACACAGAGCAATTTCCGCAGCTTGAGTGGTAAAGCTGGGGTGTGTCAGGTCTTCCCAGTCGCAAAGGGGCAGAAGTCCATGCACGTGAAACTTTGGAACTTGCAACTGTGCTGTTTATAACCTAAGATTAAGTGAAAGGGCTAAACCAAAACCAATGACGACACATATAGTAAATGACCATCTCAAAGAACTTTTTGGTTTTAAGTTTTGTAGAAGACACCTCATCAGTATTACTAAAATACCTGGCATTTTGTTTTCTGTTGATTTTTCTCCTTAGTTTCTTCAAGGCCCATACTTTCCTGTGGGCTTCAAAATGTCAGTAAGAAATAATTTGGTGTTTCCTGGGTGGGGTGGTTGGTGGTGGATGGTGTAGAGGTGCAAGCCAAGAAGGAAATGCTCGCTTTGACATGGATGTTGCTGCAGCCCAACTCAGAAAAAATGACAGAAATCATGAGGAAAACAAGAGTGGCTTTAAAAATGATTTGGCAGCAACTTTATTTGTTGTGCAATAAAATGGCTGGCCTGTGGCTGTATATGTAGAGTTAGGAGTAAACTTTCAAAGCATGCTCAGGAGGCATGCATGGTAATCCTATTATCTGATAACAGGATTTGTGCACATACCTCCCACATGCAGCATCAGTAGCCCACCCTTTTAGTATTGCTGTGAAATGCAATTTGTGTGCAGATGAAAAGTTTACAGAACATGGGCCTGTGCCACGAAGCTCAACAAAGCCAGCGCACTGTGTGGTGAGGTTTCTGAACCCAACCCCTGTTGTTCCTGCTGTCTCCCTCCTTATTGATTTCTGTCCCTTGGCCAAGCGGGCTTTGTGATAGTCTGCATCGACCCAGAAACTTGCAAAATGAGCTAATCAAATAGGTGCAGCAGAAACCAATCCTGAATTTCTAGGATGCTTCAGCCAGGTGCCATACATAGGAGGTGGAGACATTATTGTGTCAAATAAATGGTGGTAGAAATGTAAGGGATGAGTAGGCCAAACAACATAAATTTTGGTTAATTATTTTACAGAAACATTCATATAAATAGGGTAAGCAAGGAGCACCTGGGTGGTTCAGTAGGTTAAGTGTCCGACTTCGGCTCAGGTCATGATTTCATGGTTTGTGGGTTTGAGCCCCACGTTGGGCTCTGTGCTGATAGCTCAGAGCCTGGTACCTGTTTTGGATTCTCCATCTCCCTCTCTCTCTGCCCCTTCCCTTCTCACACTCTGTCTCTCTCTCTCAAAAATAAACATTAAAAACAATTTGTTTTTTTAAATGAAACAGGGTAAGCAAGAACTAGAGGCAAATGCTCAATGGACCATGTCTCAGTCCACCAGAGCTGCTGTAACAAAATACCACAGACTAGATGGACCTAAACAACAGAAGTGTATTTCCTCACAGCTCTGGAGGTTGGAAGTCCAACATCAAGGTGTCACCAGGTTTGGTTTCACCAGGTCAGCCTCTTTCCTTGGCTTACAGATGGACATCTTCTTACTCTGTCCTTACAGAGGACCCCCTTCTTCTTTTTAAATGTTTTTTAAAAATTTTTATTTCTAGGAGAGAGAGACAGCATGAGCAGGGGAGGGTCAGAGAGAGAGGGAGTCACAGACTGAAACAGGCTCCAGGCTCTGAGCTGGCATCAGCACAGAGCCCGACACGGGGCTCAAACCCACGAACCACGAGATCATGACCTAAGCAAAAGTCGGACGCTTAACCGACTAAGCCACCCAGGCGCCCCGACCCCCTTCTTCTTCTTATGATACCAGTCATATTAGATTTGGACCCCACTTTATAACCTCATTTAAATTTAACCTTAATTACCTATCTTTAAGTATAGTTACACTGAGGTTTCAACATGTGAATTTTGGGGGAATGCAGTTCAGTGCATAACAGGAAATGACACAGACAGTGCTTTTAAAATGTCTTGGTATTCACATTTTAAGATTTTTGTTCACACCTATCTTCCTTTTTGATAGAGCTTACAATAACTGATGTAGCTATCTTCATGTAAACATCATATGACAAGCAGCAGATGTTAGTGATAAAAGCTGCTGGGAAAAATATAGAAAAGAATACACTCATTACTTCCATTGCTTATGAGTGAGAAAGTATAGAAGCATGCTTTTATTTTCTAGAAAAAGGGTTATATGGTAAATTCACACACTGATACATGAATTTCTTGATTCTTTCCAAAAAGTCAATCAAAATGGGAAGGTTATTTTAATAGAATGTATTTATGTCGACCATTGCTCTTAATAGAATGTGATTGTATATGGTTTAAGGAATGAAAAACTGTTCAATATGCAATAGATATAGCAATCAGTTTATAGGACAAATTTGGTTAGGGAAAAACTCTAACCCATAAGATGGGTTTAGGAATTCTGATGGTGGCTGATGGGGAAATATATTGTTCTAGGTCTTTTTCTTTTCCATATAAATTTTGGAATCAGCTTGATTATTCCTATAAAAAAGTATGCTGAGATATTGATTGGGAATGTACTGAATCTGTAGATCTCTTTGGCAAGAGGCAAGAACTGGTATCTCACAATATTGAATATTCTGACTCTTTGGAATTCAATACATATATTTAGTTCTTTAGTTTTTCTTAGCTCTGCTTTATACTTTTCAGGGTACAGATTTTGCACTATTTTATTAGATTTATCCCTGAGCCTTTCATGTTTTTTGGTGCTATTGTAAATAATCCTGCTTTTAAATTTTAATTTCCAATTATTCACTAATAGTATAGGGGCTTATAACTGGGCTTTTTTTTTTTTTCTAAGAGAGAGAGAGAGTGAGCGAGCAAGCAGGGGAGAGTCAGAGAGAGAGGGAGACACAGAATCTGAAACAGGCTCTAGGCTCTGTGCTAGCTGTCAGTACAGAGTCCGACGCAGGGCTCGAACCCACTAACTGTGAGATCATGACCTGAGCCACAGTCAGACGCTTAACTGACTGAGCCACCCAGGCACCCCTGGTATTTTTATATTGATCTTACATCCTGCAATCTTGCTAAACTTATAGTTTAGTCTTTTAAAAAAAATATTCTTTGGGATTTTCTACACAGAAAATAAGGTCTTCTACAAACAGAAGCAGGGTTATTTCTCTATTTCCAATGTGTATTTTTTTATTTATTTACTTTTTCTTTTTGTATTCCATTTGATCTCCATGATAATGTAGAATAGCAGCACTGACAGTGGACATCTTTGTCTTGTTCCTAATCTTAGGGGGAAAGCATTTAGTCTTTTATAATTAAGCATGATATTAAATGTAAGTTTTGTTGTATATGTCCTTAATTGACTTCTACCTTAAAACACTAGGAAAAGAAGAAAAAAAGTCAAGCCCAAAATAAGCAGAATAAGGTGAAAAATAAAGATAGCAGAGATCAGTGAAATAGGAAACAGAAAACAATAGAGAAAAGTCAATGAAATTTAAAGAAAATTGATTATTTGGAGAGATTTGTAAAATTGATACACTTCTAGTTAGAAGAAAAGAGAGGAGACATAAGTTACCAAAATCAGGGGTGAAAAGGGGATACAACTACCCAGCTTACAGTGCTTACCCAAGAGGTAACAGTGTTACTTGCATCATTATATTTCTATGTAAATTAGGATTTTTGCTATTTCCTAGGCCAGTGATTCTCAAATTTAAGCATACATCAGCATTGCCTTGAGGGTTTGTTAAAACACAGATTTCTAGGTCCTAGGTTTTTGACATTTCTAACAATTTATTAAGTGATGCTAGTGATGCTAATTAATTAAGCTGACCTGGGGACTATACCCGGGGAGCCGCTGCTTAGATACAAAGACGTTGGGACACTCTGAGTCTACTTCTCTCTTGACTTCTGTGTCATCACTATAATGTATATATTTAACAGCCCATAAAGCAATAGTCTTCTTGTTTATATAATAAATATTCATCTATATTTACCCACATATTATCCTCTCTATTGTTCCTCATCTTTTCTTGCACCATTGAGCTTCCACCTGGGATTCTCTGCCTTTCTGCCTGAAGAACATTCTTCATTTCCTTTAATGCAGGTCTGCTAGGGATGAATTTACCCAGTTTTGGGTCTGAATCTGTCTTTATTTTGCTTATATCTTTGAAAGTATTTTTGATGGATATGATACTCTGGGTTCCAATTTTTTTTTCAGCACATTATCTTCTGACTTTCATAATTTCTGTTAAGAAGATGGCTATTCATCTTAACTCTTGTCTCTTTGAAGATAGTATCTTTTCTTTCTGGAGGCTTTTAAAATTTGCTCCTTGTCAGCGCCTGGGTAGCTCAGTTGGTTAAGCGTCGGACTTCAGCCCAGGTCATGATCCCTTGCTTGGTGGGTTTCGAGCCCGACACTGGGCTCTGTGCTGACAGCTCAGAGCCTGGAGCCTGATTCAGATTCTGTCTCTCTCTCTCTCTCTCTCTGCCCCTCCCCTGCTTGCACTCGCTATCTCCCAAATATAAATGAACATTAAAAAAAAATTTTTTTTTAAATTTGCTCCTTGTCTTTGGTTTTCAGCTCTTTTACTCTGCTGTGCTGGTAATGCTTTTCTTTGTAGTTATCCTGATTAGGAGTCATAGGACTTCTTAAATGTGTGGCTTGGAGTCTTCCATCAAGTTTGTATTATCATCCCTTGACTTTTCCACTGTACTGTTGCCAAAGAATACAGTCTTTATGATATTGATTCTTTGAGATGTGTTAATACTTGATTTGTGGCTGAGAAAATAGTTGAGTCTTGAAAATATGGCCTGTGAGCTTGAGAAAAATTTGTGTTCTCTAGTTGTTAGGTATGTAATTTAAAATATGTTAATTATTGCAGTTTTGTGATATATGTTCTTTAAATATTCTTTATCTATATTAATTTTGTTTTCTTCTAGAACATCAGTAACTACTAGAGGTGTGTTAAAATATCCTATGATGATTTTCAGGCAATTTTATTATGTGCATCCAGGTTTAAAATGGTTATAATCACATAGTGAACTGAAAACTTTTATCATTATGTAGTGACTTTGTCTATTCCGAGTCATGTTTTTTGTCTTATATTCTATTTTAACTAATATTAATGTAGTGATCTCTGCATTGTTTAAGTATTTGTCTGGTATTTATTTTTGCTTTTTATATTTTTATACTTTCTATATATTTGTATTTTAGATGTGACTATTATAAATGGTATAAACAATATTTTTCTTTTAACTTGTGCTTAATTCACTTAAATTTACTGTTATTATTGTTATATTTGAACTTGTTTATATCGATGTAAAATTGCTCACTTCACTCTTGCTTCTTTCCTTCCCTTCCCTTTTATATTTTTATTTATTTATTTTTAAAAGATGTTTACTTACGTTACGAGAAAGTATGTGAGTGCACATGAGTGAGGAGGGGCAGAGAGAGGGAGACAGAGACTCCCCAGCAGGCTCTGCACTGCCAGTGCACAGTCAGATGCAGGGCTCAAACCCATGAACTCTGAGATCATGACCTAAGCAGAAACCAAGAGTTGGATGCTTAACTGACTAAGCCACCCAGAATTCCCCTCTCCTTACCTTTCTAAAGTTCATTCAGTTTTTAATTTGTTTAAAAACCAAACTTCCCCCTCCACTAGTTGAAATATTACGTTATTTTCTTTTAGTAACTAACACTGAAATTCTATCATACATACTAAATTTAAGCAAATTTACTTGAAACTAATATATTAAATGTACTCCTGAAAAATACGAGGATCTTAGAACACCTTCCATCAGCTACTCACTTCTGATTTAGATGTTATCGGAGGCTAGAATTTTAGTTTTATGCTCAATTTCCTAAACATTGTAAATTAAATCTTCTCCCTTTCTTTCTCCTTTTCCTCTTCTTGTTCTTTTCATTCTCTTTTTCATACATATGATATTTAAAATTTATCCACATCATTCATTCACTATTCTTGCATTTCAGATTCTCCCTTAGTCATAATTCTCTTTTACACCGAAGCACATTCTTTAGAAAGTTCCAATGGTGAAGAACTGTTGGTGGCAAACTCTCTAGGCTTTTGTTCAACTAAAAATGTCTTTATATTTTTAATATTTCTGAAAAGATAGTTTTGATGAATATATAATTTTAAGTTGATAGTTAATTTCTCTCAACATTTTGAAGTTATTATTACCTTTTCTTTTGTTCTCTATTTTCTCTGTTGAGAGTCTAAACATCATTCCTTTTCTCTCACATTGCTTTTAAAATACTTTTGTGTCTTTTGTGGCCTGCAATTTCACTGCAATGTGTATCTTTGTGGATTTCTTTTTATGTATCTTTCTTATTATATGTTGACTTCCTTTACCTCTGATTTTATATATCTCATCAAATCTGGAAAGTTCTTGGTCCTTTTCTCCTCAAATACTGCAGCTCCTCCATTCTCTCTATTCTCTTCTCTAGGATTCTGTCTGGGTGTATATTAAAGTCTTTTATTTTATCCTCCACATCTTTCAAGGCCTATCTTAATGTTTACCCTTTTTTTCCTTTACACTGGATCCTAGTTATTTCTTTCAGGTATATTGTCCAATTCACCAATTCTTCCTTTATTAACATCTAATCTGCAATCTTTTTTTCTAATCTTCAATCTAAACTGCCCATTAAGTTTTCTTTCTCAATAGTCATATTTTAAAATTTCCAGATGTTTTTTGTTTTTATTTTTCAAATCTTTAGAATAGTTTTGACAGTCCCTTATTCATTTTTAATATCTTTCTTTAAAAAGTTTATATATAGCAATTTTATATTCTGCATCTGACAGTTCCAAAGTATGAATTTCTTGGGGACTTGAATCTGTTTGTAACTACTGACAATTTGCAATAGTGGTGTCTTCTTTCTTTGTGTATATTCTGATCTTGATTTTGAACTTGGATTTGCTTGCTCTTAATCTGTAGGGAATCTTGTGGGAGTGCGGTGGGGATGGTTTCTCTAGGAAACATTTTTTTTTTGCTTTATCTAAGAAACAGGTAGACTACTGACCTGAAACATTGTAATTCTCTTTGAGAATATCAGTTTAATGTGGGACTCTTAAGTTCAACTTTTGTGGTTCCTTCTATCTCAAGACTGAATCCAATTTCACAGCTCTGATACTGGCTTTTGCCTTCAGGACAGTCTGCCTTTCTCTTTCAACTACTGCTTACCATCCTGCATTTTAAAAATTCACTTTTGGAGAGGGTATCTCAAAGATTTTTCCTCTTTCTTACAAATTCAGAAGTACGATACAGGATGGTTTATCCAGGGTCTGATTTATTTATGGTCAGAAGACCTTGCAGAATGTTTAGTTCTTTTTACTGCCAGAAGCGGAAATCTGAGGCTTTTATTGGTTCAAGTGTCTCTTTAATAAGGTTTAAAATATTTACAACTCGTTCTTCAGCTGAGTTTTAAAAAGGTGATTCAGACGACAAAACCTATCTTACTCATTATGATCAAGCTGTGTTCCTCACAGTTCCAGTTTTATGATCTTCCCACTTACTTTATCTTGCATGTGGAATGTAAACTTGCCACAGATGGCTAGATTTAGAATGTACAAATGAGCAATTATCTTTTAACACCAACACATGTCATGCATACAATTTGGCAGATTGAAGATTACATACAGAAGAGACTTGAAGTTTCTTTCAAAACAAATAGAGGAGTGAGAACATTACTGAGTGAAAGCCATTGAGCTCCATCTCTCTAAAAAGTTAAAATAAAACTTTTCATTTTATTTTATTTTATTTTATTTTATTTTATTTTATTTTATTTTATTTTATTTTATTTACAATTCATTAGCTTGACGTTAATGAGACTGACAGTCTTTAAAAATTTATAAAAACTTTTGGGATGCCTTGGTGGCTCAGTTGCTTAAGTGCCCAACTTTGGCTCAGGTCATGATCTTGGCGGTTCAAGAGTTCGAGCCCCGCGTTGGGCTCTGTGCTGACAGCTCAGAGCCTGGAGCTTGCTTTGGATTCTGTGTCTCCCTCTCTCTCTGCTCCTCACCTGTTTGTGTTCTGTTTCTCTCTCTCTCCAAAACTGAGCATTAAAAAATTTAAAAATTTATAAAAATATTCTCTTAAACTATCATACATATCCTATGCATTCAAAGATTTTCTGTGAATGCAGCAATGTGTACACTTGTTTTCAAGTGTAAGGTTGACTGTGGAAGGTTTGTAAGCATTTCTGAATCCTACACTTAAAGTTAAAAACAGATAGTATAAGGTGGAATACCACCGAAGCATCTGCTGTAGTCTCATCCTAAACAATACTCTTTATGAAACTTTGAGGTTGATGTACCACTTATATTTTCCTACAATGTACAATGTATTCTTTGCCATAGTGTATCTCAGTTCAGAAAATACCATATTCAGGCAAGGAGAAGATGTGGGTATCAGAACAAAGTGAGCTTACTTTCTGAAACTGCACCACAGAGTCTTTATCGGGGGGCCTTTGGTCTGGAGTGGTTGAAGTTCTGTGTAAGATTCTGATTTGCAAGTGCTGTTTTTTGACAAATAAACAAGTCCAGGCATGCAGAGGTTTAAGTCCCCTTCACATTTTAAGGTGTCTCTTTAGTTCTCATGAAATGAAGTTTATGTCTGCTCCCATCTTTGGGCCTTGGTTACTTCCCAGTACACTACAGAGGCAGGATCAACTCTTCTCTAAGGATTCTCCTAACACATTAGTCTTGTGCCATATCTGGGATCTGGGGGATGTGCTGGCATTCACCATGGCCTCTTAGTACCACGCTAAATACTATAACACACCGAAAGAGAAAACAGGTTCTTCCACCATGAACCTCAACAGGCTCCCAAGAAGGAAAGTCTTTTTCTTTCTTTAAAGACTGTTTACAGATTATTTCATGAAAAAATATCTTGATTCAAATGACTCAGTCACTTTTATCTGTTATTCCTTCTTAGAGAACATTCAGTTACCACCTTCATACAGCTTTGATAGTCTTGATGGTTTTATTCATTTACCCTCAGGTGAAGCCAATACCTGGAAAGATAATAGTAGAGAAATGGGAAAAAACTCACACTTTTGGTGACACTGTTGGAGCCTTGAGATCAACCTCTGCTTGAAGCTTTGGTCAGAATCTTTAGTTATATAAGGCACTGCATTATCTTCATTGTACAGACCTTCATCGATTTATGATGATGTTACATCCTGATAAACCCAACGAAAGTTGAAAATATCATAACTTGAAAATGCATTTAATACACCTAACCTATCAAATATCATAGATTAGCCAAGCCTACCTTAAATGTGCCCAGAACAGTTACATTAGTCTGCAGTTGGGCAAAATCATCCAACACTAAGCCTATTTTGTAATAAAGTGTTGAATATCTCATGTGATTTATTGAATACTATGCCGAGGGTGAAAAATGGAAGGTTGTATGGGTACAGAATGGTTATCAGTGTATCAGTTGTTCACCCTCATGACTGTGAAGCTGACCCTCAAAACTGGTTTGCTGCCATGCTTTGCATCACAAGAGTATCATACCACCTGTTGCTAGCCCAGGAAAAGCTCAAAATCAAAACTGGTTCCTATTGAGCGTGTATTGTTTTCATACCATCATAAAGTTGAAAAGTCATGTCGAACCATCCTAAGCTGACGACTGTCTGTATAAGACAGATATAAATTTTGGTCACTTGCAGTTAAAGGTATCCTAGTGAAAATATCTCCATTTAGAGTATAACTAGAAGGAAGCCAATGTTCTAGATCACATTTTCTGCTTTAAGAAAGCCAATTCTAAAAAAATCCAGATTTATGAAACAGTATATAACTTGCATCTTAAAAGGAGTTTAAAAAAATTTTATGGAGGTTTACTACAAGGTTTCATTATTTAGCCAGTTTCTCCAGTGAATCAAAAATGTAGTTCACCAGATATCTACTTTTTCAGGGACATATCATTTGCATAAAATGGAAGCACACCTGCTCTGGGCTCCTGAGTACTTAAATGTCTCCTCTGTGCTCAACTTCAGAGGGTCCAGTAGTAGGCCACTTACTGTAGCAGTTATCTAAGTTTCCTCCGGGAGTTAGTGGGAAGCTTGCACAGTCTGGGATTTGTAGTTAGACATCTGCTGTCAAGCAAACAAGAGTGAATTGAACACACACTGTTTCTGAAGAGCATTTGTTGAGGAGAATTCATGAGGATGTGAGTTTAGCAGGTTTGTGGTTACTCAGTTGCTCATTATATTCTAGGACTGCACAGTGACTCTGTCCTTGAACTTCAGGGTTTACAAGCAGGGTGACCACATGTCCCAGTTGGCCCAGGAGAACCCCAGTTTATGCCACCATAATTATTAATACCCCCTTCTGTTAGTTTTTACTTATAAGCTGCATGATTGGGGGGGCACACTAACACACAGAGGTACAGAGATCAAAAGTAAGTTTGAGAAATAGGACAGCATAAGGAAGGAATGGGTCAGCATTTGGAGAAAGAGGGAAGAAGCTACAGCAATAATTTATTATCACATAAACAAGAATGGGACTTATTGTTAAGCCCCGTGAATGGGATATGATGAGTACACTGTTTTGACTTTTGAGATGAAAACAAAGAGTGAAATAAATCAAACAAACTCAGCGACAACTAGTCAATGGCTAGTGCTCTTATAGATCAATAATACAGGCTTCTGCTCCTCTAGTACCGAGTGATTAACTTCCTTTCTGCACCTTGCTCACTAATCACATCAACCCTTCCTTCTGAGCCCAAACCTGGTCCCAATATCCTTCTGTGGCAGCCCCTGCCAACTGCTGAGGGCTGGCACATGAGATAACACTTATTTGTGCTTGCCACTTTATTCTATCTGCTCCTAAATGTCAGAATGGGGACTAACATAGTTATGGGTTTTGTGAGAACACAAATGGTCTCGAGTTTTATCAGCTGGAAAGCTTTGTGAGGAGACAAAAGAATTCATTCATTCATTGTTTTCAACAAATATTTGTTCCCACGGAAGAAAAGGAATGGGGTTCACCTCACAGATGTTTGGTAATGGAAAAGTAACATCCCACCTCATGGTGTGCAGAAAGAGGTAAAGGACCATACGACAGCAGCAGCAAGCACACACTCACCTGTAAAGAAGCAATTGTAGTGCTCGTCTTCTTCCACAGGGAGGCACTCCAAGCTCATCACTGAAAACGCCTGCTGTGATGGTTCAGAGAGCGGCCGGAGACCCAGCGCGGGCGGTCTTTTCTCCGTACCTGGGGATTATGAAGTGAGTAGAATTAAAATACAGTGGCAGAGCTGTGTGAATGAGGCAAAGCCATTTGAATTTAAATCCTTATGGTGTTAGCAACTTACTCTAAATTGAGTCACAATGAAAAATGGAACAGAGATGTGCTAACTTTCACTTAAGATCCGTTTTGATCTCCACTATACAAAGATAAAATAATTACACAAAAGATGGAATCATGGGGGGTGGGGTGGGGGTGGGCAATAAATTTTCAGTTAAAGCTACACTGTGGCTTATCAGAAAACTCAAGGCAACTCTACCTCAAACGCTCACCCTTCGTCAGGACGGGCAACACAGAATTCAGATTACATCTTGAATAAACAGAATTGTAGGTATAACTTAAGTCCCAACACATATTCAGTATCTTTATCCCTGTGTCTGGGACAAAAATATTTTAACATTTCCAAAGGCCCGAGAGCTTTTCCAAATAAGCAGCGGATGAAGGTAGGTGAGACCTGGTTGCTCTGATGATGCAGATACAAGTGGATGGGGGTGTTTTTCACTTTCTTAAATGAAACCTTCAAAGGGGCCCCGCTTACCTTTCCTAGTAAAAAAAAAGAAAGACTTTGAAGCCCGGAGCCGGGAACGCCGGCGCAGGTGCGGCCCAGCGCGCCGGCCCGCGTCCGCCCGCCGCGCTGGGGGCGCACCCGTCTCGGCCGGCGAGGGCCGCGCAGGCGGCTTGGCGCTCTCCGCCAGTCGCCCGGATAAACGGAAAGGGCTAATTGCTTTGCAACTGAGTAGCGAGTTTAAAAGGAAGCACGGAAAGCCCAAGGGATCACAGCCCAGATTGTGCAGCAGGCAGAGCCGCAGGCTTTGAGGGTCCCCGGGGCGAGAGGGGAGAGGGCTGCCCGCGCGGCCGTGGACAGATGGATACGGGCTCCCGCAGCCCGCGCGCGCGCGGGGGGTGGCGCAGCAACATCTTCCTACTCGGTTCAAGTTTATTCCCGGCCGCAGCGAGCTGGAACAGGAAACGTGCGGTCTTTCATGTCGGTTTTGCACCTCCCGGTGAGCACTGATTAGTCGGTTGACTTGTGCCGCATTTGAAGTTCACCATTTATTATTAAAGAGAAGTGGCAGTGATTAGTTCTGAATCCTCAGAGAACTAAATAAATATTTACTAAATAAGAACATTCAGCCATAAAGGAATGACTCAAACAGGTTTCTGAATTCCCGGCAAGGGCCCGAAGTGCCTCCCCCAGGCAGGAAGTGGAGTTGCGGGGCTTCCCGCCGGAGGCTGCCATCTGCAGACAGCAGGTCGGCCGGGGGGACCTTTGTGAATCTGGGCAAAATCGAGAAGATCCCAGGCTTGAGTCAGACTCGGTGGTCTGGGGTTTTAAGTGTTTTTATAGCCTGTGTTTCCCTTACAAAGGCCGAGGTAAACGTCACGCTAAAGTTTGAACCCGACTTTTAAAAGAATTTAAACAATAAAGTAGCATTTTATTGCTCAAGTAATAAAGAGATCTGATTTGTATTGCTTCCGACTTTAGGAAGATTTTCTTAGCCTGAGTATGCTCCAAAAAGTATCCAAATTGTGAGCCTTCAAAGGGACATATTTAGACGGTTTATTTGGCAATTAAATTTAATGTGATGGCATGGTTGTCAAAAGCATTAATGTTGGTTATTTAAAAAGCTTTTTTCTTAATCATTAGACAGTTTAACTGTAGAAAATGTAGAATATGTATGTATCCACACACCCATATCATATTCTATATCCGGCTCTGAATCAGGATTTTTTTTTCCAACCATGCTTTTTTGGTGAGCATTTTCCAATGATATTAAATATTTTTAGAAAAAAAATTCAGGTGTGAAGGATTGAGGTGATTTTCAGCTTCCACTACTATAAAAAGCACACTTAACATCCTTGTTCAGAAATTTTTTACATCTTTCTGATGCAAAATTCCCAGGTATGGAATTGCCAGGCCAAAGCCTATGAAAAATTTTAAGGTTCTTAGTCTATCTTGCCAAACTTATAGAATGTAAATCAAAGGCATTCAATAGGTAAAACACTTTTAATTTGAATTTCTTTGATTATGAGCTGTGTGTAATATTATAAGAAGAACTCTTTCAGAGCAGGGCCATTTTTAGCTCATCACCATATATACCTGGTGCTTTGTATAACACCAGGCACATACGTGGCCCTCAATAAATATTTACTTATTAAATAAATAAAAGAATGAGTAATGTTAGTAAGATATTTGAATTTCTTGTTTCATCAGTTGGTTTTTTTGTACTGTTCATTTATTATTGTGACAGTTGTCTTTCCTATTAATTTGTAAACTGCTTTACATAAAAAGGATTTAAACTTTTTGTCACATGTGGTAAACCTCCCTCCCCTTTAAGTATAAGTATGTGTGTTGATGTGTGTGTGAGTACTTTTTGATTTCCAAAAGTTAAAAAAATTACTTCATAAGTATGCATTTGTGACTCTGTCGCACACACAAATTAATTTGCTAGAAGCTAATTACTATGTAATCTAAGATGTGAGGTAGTTTTACATATTTTAGACAGCTCATTTTCCTTCTTATTTACCAAGTTTTTTTCTTGGTCTTGAAGTGTTTTTCAGGACATAATGTGCCAGGTAAAAAGGTATCACAATCTTAGTCTTAGCCTGACAAACACCAGGCTCAAGACGTGTTGTCGTACTAGGGAAAGATCTGTCAACTCCTTAGTTCCCAAGCAACTATCCAGTAAATGCTTCTTGCTGCTCTTCCATTTGCCTTTTTCTTTTCTTGTTCTTTATTATGAAAGACATGAATACAAGACGGATCTTTGCTTCTTAAAGGGTTTTTCACACGTATCTTATCCCCACTGAACATATAATCCCTTTTAGTATCCCACCTGGTTGACATGACATGGTGTTGGGGACCATGGGTTGGAAATGGAGTGCCATTATTTGAAGTAGTAATGGTTTAAAAGTTTGGAAGCATGGATATCTAATGGAGAGAGAGATTAAGCCTTAAGTTTCTTTTCTTTGTGTAAGTATTCCCAGAGATAAAAGCATGATACAGAAGCCAAAAACTTGTCTGAGGCAAACACAACAGCGTTTTAAGTCACAAAAGCTGACAAGATTCCACATTCCATGTACTTTTGCACTAGGTTAGGCTTGAGGCTCAGAGATGGGAAGGGAGCTTGTGTGGAGTTGCTTATTTTTTTCTTCTTGCCTCAACACCAGCTTGGATTACCTGCATTCCTGCTTCATTTTGTCTTTACTCTAGACACAGAGCAGCCTCTATCTGGGACACTGCTGGTCGGAACTAAAAAAGCCTCTGTGAACTCTACACTGTGTTCAGAAGTGAAACACATCACATGGAATTGTTTAAAAATAAAATCATTCAGTTCAGTAAGCCTTTAGCATTGCTTTCTGGTTACTTGCTTGATGTTTGCAGAAGCTGACGGAGGTCGGCATTACTGGTGAGAAAAACAGTGAAGGAAGTGAAGGAGAGTTAGCCCATTCAGATTCTGTGGATTACCACTATTTGTCCTTCAAGGCCCATTGAGTTTCTGGAGTCTACTTAGATAACTCTAGTCAACACTGACCTGTTCCTTCTGCCTAGTTTTCATTCATTTACACATTCCATAAGTATTTGTTGAAGCCTAGTACATGTAGTGGAAAATACAGGCATAGTTTGTGTTTTCATGGAGCTGACTTTCTACTAGGAGGAAACAAAGAAGTAAGGGCATACATCAGTATGACAATTTCAGATGGTGAGAAGTGCTGTGAAGAAAATGCATGCTAGGGAGTGTTGCAGGTGGGGTGAGGTGCTGGGTGACGCTGGATGCTTAGGGAAGACCTTTCTCAGGAGGTTTTTTTAAAAAAGTTTTTAAATGTTTTATTTATTTCTGGGAGAGAGAGAGAGAGAGACAGCGTGAGCAGGGGAGAGTCAGATACAGAATCTGAAACAGGCTCCAGGCTCTGAGCTAGCTGTCAGCACGGAGCCCGATGTGGGGCTTGAACCCATGAACCATGAGATCATGACCTGAGCTGAAGTTAGACGCTTAACCGACTGAGCCACCCAGGCTCCCCGGGAGTTAACACAGGACCTGAGAGCCTACCGAAAACAAAAAGCCAGCTGTATCAGGGGAGGGACTGGCCAGTACAGAGGCCCGATGGCAGTGACAGCTTGGCAGTGTGTCTGATGCTGATCAGAATGAAGAAGTGTGGCATGAGATGGGGTCTCAGAGGGCGGCAGGGCTTAGGACATTTAAGCCTTTGTGGCACTTTGGCGAGGAGTATGCTTTTTTTCCCTTGATAAGTGAAACAAGAAGCCATGAGAAGATTTTAAACTTCACAACACAGCTCTGATTTGTGTTCCTGAGCAATCACTGAGGTTGCAGTATGAAGAATGGACAGAGAACAGTGAGGGCTGGAGGCAGAGGGACCGATTGAGACCTTGGGACTTGCTCATTTCCAAACTAAGGCTCTGAGGGGTTCCCCAGTACTGGGTTGCAAGCACCTTTAGGACAGGAACGTGCTGTTTTCTCCTCTCCTTCCTCTCTTCCTTTCTTTTTTATTGTTACACTCCTACAGGGTCTAACACTGTTAGCATCATAGTGGGCTCAATCAAAACTTGCAGTTACTTGGAGGACCCTCTGCAAATTTTTGGACGTAGAATTGGTCCAGCGTATTTGCCATTTTTTTGAATGTGTGGAATCAAATTCTTTTAGTTATGTCACTTCCTTGGGAGAAGGTTACTGCATAATGAAGAGGTGGGTTTTTTTTTTAAATTTTCTTCAGTTTTATTGAGGTATAATTGACACAAAATTGTAATATATTTAAAGTGTACAACATGGTGATTTGATATGGGTATACATTGTGAAGGGATTCCTATCCTTTTTTTCTTTTTTGGTGAGAACACTTAAATTCTTTGCAAATTTCAATGATACAATACAGTATTATCAACTATAGTTATCATGTAATACATTAGATCCTCAGAACTTTTCTGAAAGTTTGTACCCTTTTACCAGCCTCTCCCTATTTCCCCCACTTTCCAACCCCTGGTAAGCACCAATCTACTCTCTTTTTCTATGAGTTCAACTTATTTTTAATCCTCATATAAGTGATACTGAAGAGCCTAAGTAACATCATTTTGAGATTAAGGCCTCCATTAAGAGCAACCTCGGGCTGCACGTAGCCCCAGTTCCTCAGATTGCTCAGGGCTAAAGCCATCCTCGGACCGCCCTCAGAGCAGCTAATCAAAAAAACATTCCTGTGGTCTGAGTCAAGTTTGGGAACTGTAGACAGTTATTCTGTACAGACTAGCCAATTTCTCACTGCTTGCCTGAACCCCACATGGGCCCTTTGAACTCCCCTCATAATTGGTCATTTTCAAAAGATTCTCAAAAGTCGTGATTGGGTCCCACCAAAAGTAATGAACACCTCACACATACTGAATGGTCAAAGCTGTTACCATGGGTGCTGCTGTACAATTGTAATTGGTGCTTATGTGATGATGCTATACATACAACGCGTGCACTGTAACACCCCCATCCCTTACCCCATAAAACCCCCCACTCGCTATTGTTTGGGGGTTCACCTTGCTGCCACGACACCAGTAGATGGGTGAGCCCCTGCTCGAGCTTGTAATAAAGACCCTTTTGTACTTGCATCGGTGTCGGCTCCTTGGTGGTCTCTGGGGACTCGCGAATCGGGCACAACAATAGCATGCAATATTTGCCTTTCTCTGGCTTATTTTACTTAGCATAATGCTCTCTAAGTTGATCTGTGTTGTCTCAAATAGCAGAATTTCCTTATTTTTTTTAAAGGCTGAATAATATCCCATTTGTGTGTGTGTGTGTATGTGTATCACATTTTCTTTATCCGTTCATTTGTTGATGGAAACTTAAGTCGTTTCCATATCTTGGCTATTGTCAACAATGCTGCAATGGGCAGACATTTCTTCTAGCTAGTGATTTCATTTCCTATGACTATATACCCAGATGCGGGATTGCTGAATCATATGGTAGTTATATTTTCAGTTTCCGGAGGAACCTCCATATTGTTTTACATAGTGGCTGTACCAGTTTACATTCCCAACAGTGTACAAAGGTTTCCTTTTCTGTACATGCTTGCCAGCATTTGTTATCTTGTCTTTTTGATAATAGATATAGTAACAAGTGTGAGGTGATATCTCACTGTGGTTTTGCTGTACATTTCCTGTACCGGTGGGCAATTTGTGTATCTTCTTTGGAAAAATGCCTATTTAGGTCTTATGACAACTTTTATATTGGGTTATTTGCTTCTTTGCTATTGACTTGTATGAGTTCCTTTTGTATTTTGTAGATTAACAAAAAAATGTAATTTGTAGTAGTACGAAAATATTGTATGATATGAAGTTGTATAAGATACGTAGTTTGAAAATATTGCCTCTCATTTCACAGGTTGCCTTTTCTTTTAAATTTTTTTAAATGTTTTATTTATTTCTAGGAGAGAGAGAGAGACAGCAGGAGCAGGGGAGGGTCAGAGAGAGAGGGAGTCACAGACTGAAATAGGCTCCAGGCTCTGAGCTGGCAGTCAGCACAGAGCCCGACGCGGGGCTCGAACCCACGAACTGCGAGATCATGACCTAAGCGAAAGTCGGATGCTTAACCGACTAAGCCACCCAGGCACCCCTTCACAGGTTGCCTTTTTGTTTTGTTAATGGTTTCCTTTGCTGTGCGGAAGCTTTTGAGTCTGAGGTTAGACTTGTTTATTTTTGCATTTGCTTTTGGTATCAAATTCCAAAAAGCATTGCCAAGACTGATGTTAAGGATCTTATTCCCTATGTTTTCTTCTAGGATTTTTATGGTTTCATGTCTTATGTTCAAGTCTTTAATATATTTTTGGTTGATTTTTGTGTATATGGTATAAGACAGGAGTCCAGCTTCCTTCTTCTATAGGTGGATATCCAGTTTTCCAGCACCATTTATTGAAGAGACTATTCCCCCTCCCCTCTGTATATTCTTGCTTCCTTTGTCAAAAATTAATTGGGTATATATACATGAATTTATTTCTGGTTTCCTATTCTGTTACATTGATCTATCCTATTTTAATGATCTGTGCACACACTGTTTTGATTACTATAGCTTTGTAATATCATTTGAAAATAGGAAATGTGATGTGTCCAACTTTGTTCTTCTTAAGATTGCTTTGGCTATTTGTGGGCTTTTGTGGTTCCATACAAGAGTTAGGATATTCTGTGTCTGTGAAAAGTGTCATTAGAGTTTTGGTAGGGATTGCATTAAGTCTGTAGATTGCTTTGGGTAGTATGGACATTTTAGCAATATTAATTCTTCCAATCTATGAGCATAGTATATCTCTCCATTTATTTGCATTGTCTTCAGATTCTTTTTAATGTCTTAGAGTTTTCAGTGTCTTTCACTTCTTTGGTTAAATTTATTCCTAGGCATTTTATTCCTTTTGATGCAATTATAAATAGGATTACTTTCTTAATTTCTCTTTCTGGTAGTTTGTTGTTAGTGTATAGAAATGTAACTGATTTTTGTATATTAAGTTTGTATCCTGCAACCTTGCTGAGTTTGTTTTTTAGTTCTAACAGTGTTTTGGAAGAGTCTCTAGAATTTTCTATATGTAATATCATGTCTTCATGATACTACAAACATGAGGTAATTTTCTCCTTCCTTTCTGATTTGGATACTTTTTATTTCTTTTTGCTTACTTAATTGTTCAGGCCAGGACTTCCAATACCATGTTCAATTAAAAATGGCAAGAGTAGGGACGCCTGGGTGGCTCATTCGGTTAAGTGTCCGACTTCGGCTCAGATCATGATCTTGCGGTTTATGGATTCGAGCTCCGCATCGGGTTCTGTGCTGACAGCTGAGAGCCTGGAGCCTGTTTTGGATTCTGTGTCTCCCTCTCTCTCTGCCCTTCCTCCGCTCATGCTCTGTCTCTCTGTCTCAAAAATAAATAAACTATAAAAAAATTTTTAAAAAATGGCAAGAGTGGGCATCCTTATCTTATTCTTGCTCTTAGAGGAAAAGTTTTCAGTTTTCCATCATTGGGTGTGATGTTAGCTATGGGCTTATCATATATGGCCCTTATTTTGTTGATATACTTTTCTTCTATAACGAGTTTATTGAAAGTTTTTATTAAAAATATGTTAATTTTGTCAAATGCTTCTTATGCGTCTATTGAGATGATCATATGACTTTTATCACTCATTTTGTTAATGTGGTATATCATATTTATTGATTTGTGAATGTTAAACCATGCTTGCATCCCTATAATAAATCCCATTCGATCATGGTGTATGATCCTTTTAATGTACTATTGAATTCATTTTGCTAATATTTTGCATCTATGCTTACCCGAGTTATTAGCCTGGAATTTTCTTTTTTTAAAATTTAATTTATTTTTGAGACAGAGAGAGACACACAATGAGTGTGAGCGGGAAAGGGATAGAGAGAGAGGGAGACACAGAATCTGAAGTAGGTTACAGGCTTTGAGCTGTCAGCACAGAGCCCAACACAGGACTTGGACTCACAAACCTCAAGATCATGACCTGAGTTAAGCTGAAGTTAGATGCTTAACCCACTGAGCCACCCAGGCACCCCTGGCCTGTAATTTCCTTTTTGTGTAGTGTCCTTCTCTGGCTTTATAATCAGGGTAATTCTGGCCTCATAAAATCAGTTTGTGAATGTTCTCTTACCTTCTATTTTTTGAAATTTGAGAAGGATTGATAGTAATTCTTTAAATGTCAGTGAATTCTACATATGGTCTTAGACTTTTCTGTATTGAGAGATTTTTGGTTACTTATTCAATCTCCTTACAAGTAATGAGTCTGTTTAGATTTTCTATTTCTTCATGATGTACTCTTGGTAAATTGTATGTTTGTAGGAATTTATTCATTTTATAAGTTATCTAATTTTTTTGGCATATGATTGTTCATAGTCGTTTCTTAGGATCCTTACTATTTCTGTGTTGTCCGTTGTAATGTTTCTTCTCTCATTTCTGATTTTATTTATTTGAGCCTTCTCTGTTTTTCTTAGTCTAGCTAAAGGTTTGTCCATTTTGTTTATCTTTTCAGAGAACCAGTTTTTAGTTTCATTACCTTTCCTCTTTTTTTAAAAAAATGTTTATTTATTGTGAGCAAGCAAGCAGGGGAGGGGCAGAGTGAGAGGGAGAGACTGAATCTCAATCTTATGAACCATTAGATCATGACCTGAGCCAAATCAAGAGTTGGATGCTTAACCAGTTGAACCACCCAGACACTCCTCTTTCCTTTTGTCTTTTTAGTCTCATCTTCATTTATTTCTACTATGATCTTTTTTTATTTTCTACTTCTACTAACTGTGGAGTTAGTTTGTTCTTTTTCTAGTTCTTTGAGCTGTAAAATTAGGTTGTTTATTTGAGACCATTCTTTTCTCTTAATATAGGCACCTACATTATGAGTAGTTCTTCCCTCTTAGAACTACTTTTTTTGCTGCACCCCATAAGTTTTGGTATGTTATGTTGCCACTTTTATTTGTTTCAAGATATTTTCCAATTTCCATTAATTTTTTTAAACATTTATTCATTTTTGAGAGACAGAGAGAGATAGAGCATGAGCAGCAGAGGGGCAGAGAGAGAGGAAGACACAGAATCTGAAGCAGGCTCCAGGCTCTGAGCTGTCAGCACAGAGCTTGATGTGGGGCTTGAACCCACAAACCGTGAGATCATGACCTGAGCTGAAGTCGGATGCTTAACCCACTGAGCCACCCAGGTGCCCCACTAATTTCCATTTTTATTTCTTCTTTGACCCATGGTTGTTCAGGAGCAAGTTGTTTAATCTCCACATATTTGTGAATTTTCCAGTTTTCTTCTTGTAATTGATTTCTGGTTTTATACTACTGTGGTTGAAAAAGATGCTTGATGTGATTTCAAACTTAAGTATATTAAGACTTATTTTGGCTTAACACATCATCTGTTCTCAAGAATGTTCCATGTACACTGGAGAAGAATGTGTATTTTGTTGCTGTTGGATGAAATATTCTGTATGTGTCTTTTAGGTCCATTTAGCTGTATGTTGCTTAAGTCTGATGTTTCCTTATTGATTTTCTTTCTGGATTATCTATCCATTAATGAAAATGGGATATTAAAGTTTCTTATTATTGTTGTGTTGCTGTTTATTTCTCCCTTTAGAGCTGTTAATATTTGCTTTATATATTTAGGGGCATAAATATAGTTGTTACATCCTCTTGAAGAATCTACTTCTTTATAATTATATAATGATCTTCTTTGCCTCGTTACAATTTTTGACTTAAAATCTATTCTATGTGACATAAATATAGCTGCTACCCTGTCACTTTTTAAAATTTCAGTTTGCATAGAATATCTTTTCCTATCCCTTCATTTTCAGTCTGTGTGTGTCTTTATAGCTTAAGTGAGTCTCTTGTATGCAACATATATTTGGCTCTTTTTGTTGTTTTTAAAATCAGTTTAGCTACTCTATATCTTTTAATTGGAGAATTTAGTCCATTTACATTTAACATAATTATTGATAAGTATAGATTTATTATTGACATTTGGTGAATTGTTTTCTGGCTGTTTAGTAAATCCTTTGTTCATTTTTCCCTCTCTTGTTTTCTTCCTTTGTTATTTAATGTTTTTCTGTAGTAGTATGTTTTGATTTCTTTCTCTTTATTTTGTATTTCTGCTATAGGTTTTGCTTTGTGGTTACCATGAGGCTTACACAAAACATTTATAGTTATAACATTCTATTAAGAATTTTTTTTAATGTTTACTTAGTTTTGAGAGAGAGAGAGACACAGAGTATGAGCGGGGGAGGGTCAGAGAGAGAGGGAGATACAGAATCTGAAGCAGGCTCCAGGCTCTGAGCTGTCAGCACAGAGCCCGATGCAGGGCTCAAACCCACGAACTGTGAGATCATGACCTGAACTGAAGTTGGCCGCTTAACCGACTGAGCCACCCAGGTGCCTCTATAACAGTGTATTTTAAGCTAATAGCAACTTAATTTCAAATGCATATGAAACTCTAGAGTTCTATACTCATCCCCCTACTCCCCATTTTATGTTTTAAGTGTTACAATTTACATCTTTTAATGTTGTGTTTCCACTCCCAGTTATTGTAGTTATAGTTATTTTTTAATGCTTTTATTTTTTAAGTTTTATACTGGAGTCACAAGTAATTTACCCATCACCATGATAATATTAGAGTATTCTGGATTTAACTATGTATTTACCTTTACCAATTAGTTTTATACTTTCACATGTTTTCATGTTACTAATTAACATGCTTTTATTTCAGCTTTAAGAGCTCCCTTTTACATTTCTTGTAAAGATGGTCTAGTGTTGATGATCTTCAGCTTTTGTTTCTCTAGAAAATTCTTTATCATTCTTTCAATTCTGAGGTGACGGACAACTTTGCCAGGTAAGGTATTCTTGGCTGGTAGCTTTTTTATTTCAGCACTTTAAATATATCATCTCACTCCCTTCCAGCCTACAGAGCCTCTGCCGAAAGTCTGCTTATGGTCTAATGGGGGTTCCGTTGTAAGTAGTAAGTGTGGATCTCTTTAGGTTCATCTTCTTTAGTACTCTTTATGCTTCCTGAATCTGAATTTCTGTTTCTTTCCTCACATTAGAAAATTTTTCAGCTGGTATTTTTCCCAGTAAAGTTACTGCTGCTTTTTTCCCCTTTCTCTTCCTTCAGAGACTTCTTTAATGAATATATATAGATCTGCTTGATGTTGTCTTATAAGTCTCTTATACTATCTCCACTGTTTTTCTTTTTCTTTTTTTTCTTTTTGTTCCTCTGAATGGATATATTCAATTGCCCTGTCTTTGAATTCATTAACCCTTTCTTCCAAATGATCTAGTTTTCTGTTGAACCCCTTGATTGAATTTTACAGTTTAGCTATTACTTTCTTCAGCTCTGTGATTTGTTTGGTACTTTAAAGTATTTTCTATCTCTTTGTTGAAATTCTCACTCTGTTCTTGCATTTCTCTCCTGACTTTGAACATCTTTATGACCATTATTTGAACTCTATCATGGATAAATCACTTACCTTCATTTCATTAAGATCAGTTCTAAAGAATTATCTTGTTCTTTTTGTTTGGAACACGTTTCCCTGTTTCTTTATTGTCCTTGACTCTCTGTGTTGGTTTCTCTGCATTATATAAACCTCACCTCTCCCATTCTTAACAGACTGGTCTCATGTAGGAGATAAGCCTTGTAAATTAGCCCAGCCTAAGCTCCTGGCTGTTTCTTAAACTTTTGTGATTGTCTAGTCACCATCTTTGTTCTTTGTAGTACCCAGTATTTGAGGATGTGCCACGATTCATAAGTGTCCCAAACAAGGTGATTGTAGTCAACAGTTAGAAGCAGGCTGATTAGAAGCCACCCCAAAGCAGCAGCTGGGAAAAAGTGTATTTAAGTCAAGGGGAAAATTCCAGGAAAGACTGGAAAAAAGCATTTTGCCTGCTTTCTCTGCACTGAGGTCTTGGATGTGGGGGAGGGGTGGTGTACATGTGGTGAATGCTTGCAATCTTGTTAAGATCTGTTTGTATGCTATAGTCCTATAGATATCATGGACCCAAACCCTGTTGGCTTTCAGACCTAGGTATTTTGATGGTCCATTCCTCAGGCAGGAGCCTTAAAAGATAGGCTGCTGAATGTGCAGTCCAATACCTTTTACTTCTCAGGGAGAAGTTGACAGTTATGAGTTCCCTTCTGATTGTATGGTGCTGTGCGGGGAGTGGGATTTATGATAAGAGTATATCTCAATCTTTCTTACTTGTTTTGATGTAGTTTTTTTTTATTCAAATGATGTATCAGAGTCAATTCATTTCTGGAATTCTTTGAGAGAGAAGTGCTCTGTGTATGACTGTATATTCAAGGTGTCTGTGGGAGGAGGGAAGTTCAGGAGCCTCCTATGTCACTATCTTGGTTCCTCCTTCAAAGTGTTGTTTTCTTAACATGAATTCACTACAATGAATATTTTGTCCTTTTTGAAACTAGTCATTGTTGCTTGCTTAATATAGTAATTGAAATGTTGGAGACCTTTTGTAGTTATATAAAAACGGATTAGTCATCTCATCTTGTGAACTTTCCTTCACTCTTCAGTAGATTTGCTTCCTCAAATCAATTACCCACTTTTGTTAAGTTTCTACTGGGTGATGACAGAGCTCTCCATAAAGAAAATATATCTTTAGTTGGTACACTATGAATAACCTCCATTTTTACATATTAATTGTAATTCTGGAGTCTCCTAATTCATTAGCCTTAACCACAGAGGTGCTTGTGTAGACTCTGAGATGTTTACAATAATTGCTTATGATATTTGGCACCAGCTAACATTAAGTGAAGGCCAGGGGTAATGGAAGAAGCTGTTGCTTTGGAAGGGGAGAAAACAGGGATATTAGGGGCTTATAGTAGCCGCTAACAGAGTTGAAGGAGAGCAGTCACATGGAAATCAGAATCAGAAATTTTTGATGCCCATTCTGGTTGGCTTTGAGTGTCTGCTTTGGATCATGAATGAAAGAAGAATATTTCATCTCTTATCTATCCTACTCCTATAATAACTAAGAACACAGATTTTGGTCTTAGAGATAACTGGGTTCCAGCAGAGCTTTGCCATTTACTGTGGGACCTTGAACAAATTCTTAAGCTCATTAAGCCTCAATTTCCAAAGCATAAATATGAGATAATCATAGTACATACCTATCGTGGACTGAATGTTTGTGTTCCCTCATATGTATGTTGAAACCTGACCTCCAATGGGATGGCATTTGGAGGTGGGGCCTTGGGGGAGTGATGAGGTCATGAGGATGAAGCTCATGAATGGGGTTCATGTTCTTATTAAAGGGACCTCAGAGAGCTCCCTCTCCCCTTCAGTCATATGAGAATACAGTAAGAAGATGGTGTCTGTTAACCAGGAAGCAAATTCTCACCTGACACAAAATCTGCTGCCACCTTATTTTGGACTCTTTAGCCTCCAGACCTGTGAGAAATAAATTTCTGTTACAAGCCACCTAGTTTATGGTATTTTTGTTATAGTAACCCAAACTGACCGAGATAATGCATATGAAGCATTTGGCATAGTGTAAATGTTCAGTAGATGTTAACTATTGTCATTAGCAACCCTTTTTTACTATAGTAGAGATACCTATTCATTACAACTAATTAAGAAAATAAAGTCAAACAAAAGGAAATAGAATCATGCACAATTCCTTCATCCAGAAATAAACAGATATATCTACTCCTAATCATTTTCTCTGCATATCTTTTTACCTTGTATTTTAATTTTATTATATAGCATCTATTAATAGCTTTGTACATCATTATATAATCTTCTAAAATATTGTCATGACTAGATGAATAAAATTCCATTGTGTAGGTGTACTATACTATACTTTATCCTACCAAACCTTTCTTGTTTGACATTTATTATTGTTTAAAATTTTTTTTTGCTATTGCAGTGAGTGCTGCAATAAACATTCTTAAACAAACATTTTATTTGGCTCAATTATAAAAGTATAGTTACTGGGTTGAATAATAGCAATGTTTTTAGAGTTTTGAATACTTACTGCCCAAGTAGCCACCAGAAAGTTGTTAACATTTGTATTTTAATCAGCAGAATATGAGAGTAATGTTTCCCTTTTTTCCTCACTGACACCAACGTTAGCTTTTGAAGAAAATTTTCACTCATTCCCCTAAAACTTTCTGGGTGCATACAGTAGTCAGGCACTATTCTAGGAATGAGGATATAATAATGAACAAAGCAGATAAAAATCTCCCTGCTCATAAAGCTAAAATAGAGTATGTTAGATGATGCAGTTGCTTTGGAAGAAAATAAAGCAGGGCAGGAAGATATAGAGTGTCTGGTTTGTGAGTGTAGGGAGACGGTACATTTTCATCTATGGCATCGTGGAAGGCCCTTTGAGAAGATGAATTTGGGTAGACCTTAAGAGGTGAGAAAGTGATCCTTGAAGATATCTAGGGTGAAATTTCCATGCTGAGGGAAGAGTAAGTGCAAAGATCCTGAGGTAGAAGCATTCTTGGCATGTTTAAGAAATATTAAGGAGACCAGTACATCTGGAATGAGATGGACATAGAGGAGAACAGAAGGCAATGAGGTCAGAGAGATAAATCGGCTCAGATCATGTAGGGAATATTACACCATTGTAAGGACTCCAACTTTAACTCTGCATGAGATGGGGAGTCATGAAAGGTTTTGAGCAGAGGAGAGGTATCATCTAAACTCATATTTATTTAAAAGGATTACTTTAGGGGCACCTGGGTGGCTTAGTCGGTTAAGCATCCGACTTTCGCTTAGGTCATGATCTCGCGGTTCGTGGGTTCGAGCCCTGCATCGGGCTCTGTGCTGACTGCCAGCTCAGAGCCTGGAGCCTGTTTCAGTCTGTGACCCCCTCTCTCTCTGACCCTCCCCTGCTCACGCTGTCTCTCTCTCTCTCCTAAAAAAAATAAATAAAAAACATTAAAAAAAAAAAAAGGATTACTTTAGCTGCTGTGTTGAGAAGACTGAAGGGAGGCAGGGGAAGAAAGAATAGGGAGGCTTAATAGGAAGCTATTGTAATAATTTATAAGATGGGAGATGGTAGCTTAAACCAGTAGTATAGTTGATGAAGTCCAAAAGTAAGTTCAGTGAAATAACAGGATTTCCTGATGAGAGAAAGGGAGGAATCAAGGTTTTTGATCCGAGAAGCTGGAAGAATGGAGTTATTTCATTCACTAAGACAAAGAGGACACCACAAAGGACTGGTTTGGGGGAAGATTAGGCGCTCAGTTTGAGATGGTTTTCAGACATCCATGTAGAGGAGTTACATGGGATGTCGAATACATGAATCTGAAGTTCAGGGAGAAGTTCAGTGTGAAGGAAGTAGTGGAGGGAATAGTGAGTGGGTGGGTGAGGCTTAAAGAGAATTTTATGTATATTGTGTGATAGATTATAGTGTATTTGTTGTTGAGGATGACCCAGTAGAGAAGGAAAAACTGATGATGCTGGAGAGGAAAGAGTCATTGGAATGATGTCATCAAATAAATAGGAAGGAACGGGATCTGGGAGACAAGTGGGAGACGTGGATTTACATAGGAACAGAAGCAATTCATCTGAAATAGCAAGAAAAAAGCCAGAATGGGTGAGTGTGGACACAGGTATGTGGCTAGATGTGATGACAGAATTTTGTGGAAGTTCTCTTTGATTTGTTTCTATTTTCCCCGTGAAATAAGAAGTTTATCCCCTGAGAATGAAGGGTCTTGGACAGACTCGCCTGTGGCGTATTTAATGCATTTCATTCTTGTGGCAGTGTGGAGGACAGGTTGGGTGGGCCAACGTCGACCTGAAGAGAACACTGCAGTCATTCTCAGCAAGAGACGCCCAGCACGTGGATAGGGAGGTGGTGCTAGATATGGAAAGAAAGCATAAACATCACATACGTTTTGGAGATAGGGCATACAGAACTTGCTGATGGATTGGGAGTAAGTGTGAGGGAAAAGGAGGGGCAATCAAACATAATATGTTTTGAAAAACACCCTAAAAAGGCAATAAATTACAATGGCTTAGTTATATGGCAACGAAGGCCTGGGAGCTTGTACTATTTTGGCTCACACAGTTGAAGTAAAACAGAGCTTTTTTCTTGTCTAAAAACTGTTCCTGACATTTTGGTAATCTTTAATTTTTAACAAAGTATGGTTAAAAATCAGCACACAGGAGGGGCGCCTCGGTAGCTCAGTCAGTTAAGCGTCTGACTTCGGCTCAGGTCATGATCTCATGGTTTGTGGGTTCGAGCCCTGTGTCGGGCTCTGTGCTGACAGCTAGCTCAGAACCGGGAGCAGATTCTGTGTCTCCCTCTCTCTCTACTCCCGCACTCGTGTTCTGTCTCTTTCTGTCTCGAAAATAAATAAACTATATTAAAAAGATCAGCACACATGATTTAGAGAAGTTTTTGGCAATCATTGGGCTCTGTGAGTGGGCATATATCCTCACTTTGCAGATGATGAGACCAAGGCCCAGAAAGGTCAATGGAAGTATTTACAGATGTTGAGGGAAAAGAAAATCAAGCAAAAATTTTGTTAATGTAAAATAAGGAGAAATGTTTTACATCTAAGATTGTGGGTAATTAACTGCATGCTTATTTTGTTTTGTATAAGGCCTAGGACAGAATCTCATGCAAATAAATGCTTAAAAAATGTATTTGACAATGATTCAGTATAATGCATCAATTGCCATCAATTGCTAAAAGACCCTTCTAAATATGTATAAAGAAACTAAAAATATCAGCAGCCTCTTCCATTAGGATTATGATACTCCAGGTCTTCTGGAAGCAAGAGAGATGGGAACTTAGGTCCTATAGGTAAAATATTCTTCATTAGATAAAAATGTGAAACTAGGGGCAGCTGGGTGGCTCAGTCGTTTAAGTGTCCAACTCAAATTTTTGAGATAGAGACTGAGTGAAAGAGAGAGAGAGTGTGTGTGAGCAGAGGAAGGGCAGAGAGAGAGGGAGACACAGAACCCAAAGCAGGCTCCAGGCTCTGAGCTGTCAGCACAGAGCCCAACACAGCACTTGAATTCACGAACAGTAAGATTATGACCTGAGCCAAAGTCAGACGCTTAACCAACTGAGCCATCCAGATGTCCCTAGTTTCACATTTTTAACCATGAGAGACTCTTGAATACTGAGAACAAACTGAGGGCTGATGGGGGTGGGGGAGAGCGGAAGGGGGGTGATAGGCACGGAGGAAGGCACTTGTTGGGATGAGCACTAGGTGTTATATGGAAACCAACTTGACAATAAACTATGAAAGAAAAAAAAGAAAAAAACATTAAAAATTTTTTTAATGTGAAGCTGAATATTTGTCACATCCTGAATCTCTGCATTTAGCAGAAAAAGTGGGCAAGAACTTTAAAACACTGATTTATTAAAGTTTTACATAGCATCTTATTTTTGTTTTTGTTTCTTGTTTTTGGTTTATACCTAAGAGTGTTTAATACAAGGATTTCATTACTATATTAAAAAAAAAAACCACTTTGGCTATGCCAATCACCCTTGTTCTGAAATATGGTGGCTTCCTCTAAAAGGCAAACGGTAGCAAAGTAGTATAGTATAGTATGGTTCATATTTTTTTTATTCATTGCCTTAGACCTTGTTCCTTTATTGTTAACTAAAATTAAGCATTTTCTGAATGTCCAGATTGTTTCAAGGAAGGTTTTGTGTTTGCAATGTGAGTATCAACCCTTTGAGGGCAGGAAAGATTCTCTGCTTCTAAGCATACTTCAAACAACATAATACATAGTAGCTATTCACGAATGTTACCTGAATAAAAAATAATTGAAATCCTTGAGCTTGAGTTTCTTTTCATTTGGTAGGTACATTTTAAAATGTCACGTTTCCCTCTGTGTACAAACATGCATGTACAGAACCACATTGTCTTTGGATTCATCTACCTCTGACAATTAACTATCTAATTAATTAATCATCTGATAATTAAAATGACCTCCTTTTGGCTGATATTGGATCCCAAGAAAAGTTCAAAAGAAACTTGACACATCATGTTGTGTCATGTTCCATTGTGAGACCCCACTGCTGTTTATCACATTATGTCATATCTGATCACATGGTGGTAATAAGTTGAACAAAACATGCTGACATATCGGAAGAAAATTCCAGTACATTAGATTTATATAAAGCCATCCACTTTTTCCCTCTTACAGAATAGTATAGTCACTAGACAAAACTGGCAAATGGTATCTTTTAACAATCAACCAATCTAGGACTCTATTCATCAGATAAGTACCCTGAAGTTAGCCTTTTCCTCTACTTCTACCTTGAGATTTTGGTTAAGGCACTTTGGACAAAGTAGTTTACAGTTCTTGGATAATCCTGTACTTTTGTCTACCAAATTTTTAAGTCAGCATTAGTTTTCACAGAAGAAGACATTTAGAACACAAAACTTTTGATTAGATTTGGGACACACCATTTTCCTCCTATTTCTTGAAAAAAAAAACCCCAACAAACCTGATTAACAAGAACTAGAATGGAAATGAAAACTGTGCAAGAAAATAAAATTTTCATTTGGCATTCTTTATTCATGGCAGCCTCAGTCATGACAGTATATTCGCCTTTATATTTTTGGAGACATTTCTGGTTCCAAGATGGTGCACTGATTTCCAAAATGAAACAGGGACTCCGTGGCCCTGTGGAATATGGGAATAAAATACATTTAACATTGTACGTTAAACATTTTAACATACGATATGCATGAGCCTTAGCTTAAAACTTTAATTTTCACTCATTGTGATTAGTGTAGGATGTTATTATGGAGTAATATGGAATTCAGGGAAGACTTATGGAGTAAAGGTGACCTATGGCTGACACACTGTATCTTTAATAAGCTACAGATGATTGGGTCTCTTCTCAAAGGGGATATTGGCTTTCTGTATATAATTAATAACAAGAAAACTGTATCCTGACTTTCAGGTCTGCAGTAGCATCCTGGAACAAAAAGGGCCATAAATTAACATCAATTATGTATTAAAGTTCCAATTAACCTGGCTGACACTGATATACTTTAACAAGGCACATTTAGATAAAAGAAGAAACTCTCTAATTACTTGGAACAGGACCTTATGACCCATTCTGCTCTTTTATCCCAATTCCAACCTAATGAAGAATGAAGTGAGGGAGAGAAAGTTCCACAGTAAGTGACAATGCAGCACCAGAAGATATCCCTTGGGATACTCTTTCACCATAAAAAAAATTCTCCACAATGAATATTTTATTGTACTTGGCTTCTTAAAAATAAATATACCCATTGAAGAAAAAAGGTTTATTTTAAGGTTGAAAATTGTGGCTTCCTTTGAAATTTCCCACTGGAACTGGTTGAGCATACTATTGCCATTTAATAGGAACCTGCCTTTGTGTCCGAACTTGCTTTAGATACATTCCTTAGGAAAGGAGCTCATTGGTCATGATTCCCTCTGCATTGTTTACTCTCCCTGCCCCCCAAATCTTTGGACAGCCTTCCTGTTTTCTGTGTGATTTGGGAAGAGCACTCTGGTCCCTGGTTCCCATCTGTTCTCCAGGTGGCTCTTTGGATTTTGTTCATCTTTGTCTTCTGTCCACTGCCTGGGCATCTTGCCCACTTGGTTGTCTAGGTCTTCATGTCCCTCCTGGTGTCTCTTGGTCAGTTAGCTTCATCCACAATTGCACACGCATCCTCTAGGCTGCATATCACATCCACTGAAGTGTTTCTTCGTCTCAAAACGCAGAAAGAGCAGATGAAGATGTTCATAGAACGAATGAGAAAGAAAATGTGGTGATTGTGGGTGACAGGGAAGGAGTGGGAACAAGGCAGATCTCAATAGCTGAGGAGACAGAGGAGGGAAGGACACAGAGAATAAGTTAAGAAGTTATTTGTCTTTACTGCACTTTTAATTTTTCTGTGAGTCATTATTAAATGTCAAATGTTATTTGCTTCCCTGCAGTGATCTCCCATTAGGTACATTTCTTCCCATTTCTTGACATCGTTCCCCAAATCTAACTCACCCTGCACGGTAGATGGAGGAGCCTTGTCTCACCCTGTATTCAATCAGGCTTCCCTGCTCATCTGCTCCACTCCTCCCACCAAATAGCCCAAGGCAGAAATACTTTCTTCAAGGCTCTTCCCTGCCTACATCCAAAATGAGACTAGCTTTTTATAGATATGAACTCAGCTTTTAGCCAAATATGAAATTAAAAAAAATCAAGAAATGCATCTAAATAAAGCAGAATTTCTACTTATACATTTGAATAAATATCCCAGTTCTTTTAAGGCCACAGATATGTGTGAATAGATACTTAGATCTATCTAAATACTAAGTAAGTATCTAGAAGAGATGCTTATGAATAGAGATGAAAGTAGACATAGAAATTAAATGTTGGCAACATATGTGGCCAACAAAATATTTCTGAATATAATTCTGACCATGTGTTTTTTCCTTTGGCAAAGGAAAGTGATAGTAAAAACATGGGAATAGATGTTACTTCAGCTTGGCCACAGGAATCCAAGGTTAATTGGTTTGAGCAGAGGCTGGTGGGAGAAGGGCCATCACCCTGCAGCTGGGTAAGGAAGGCCCCAGGGAGGACTTTCTCTGAAAGCTGACTTTCTGCTCTTAACCCATCTGCCTATGTGCTAAGGCCCAGGCCTACCAATATTTTCCTTGTCCTCAATTTTGTGTTTTTTCTGACCTTGATTTGATAGCCCAACTCTATCCTTTGGTACATCACTTAATATGTTTTTTGTCTGCTTCACTGGAAAGCTTAGTTCAAGGATAAACAGGAAAGTCTTAACAAACTTCCAAATAGAACAAGTTATGTAAAAAAGTAAACAGACTCCCACTGGCCTTGTTCTTTCCCTTTGAAACATGAAAGCTAAAAAACAGTATAATACAGCATTCATGGAAGACTGAGCTAAAGTTATTGTAATCTAATTTATATGAGAGAAAAAAGAAACAATCCTGTGAATGTCTGTCCCAAGCAACTGGTTTAAACCACTCAGGTCTCTTACTTGGATTATTGCCCACAGCCTACTAACAAGTTTACTCTCCATTCAATAACCAGAATGATCCTTCTAAAATATTGGTCATATTAAATCACTTTTTTTTTTTTAATGTTTATTTATTTTTGATAGAGAGAGAGCATGAGCAGGGGGAGGGGCAGAGAGAGAGGGACAGAGGATCCAAAGCAGACTCTGTGCTGACAGCAGTGAGCCTGATGGGGGGCTTGAAATCACCAACAGCAAGATCATAACCTGAGCTGGAAGCTCAGCTGACTGGGTGACCCAGGTGCCCCTGCATCACTTTTGTGTTCAGTCTCTTTAATGGTTTCCACTGTAGCAGCCCTGTCCTTTCTTCTCTCGTTTCATCTATGACACCTATCCCCTTGCCCACACCTCACTGGCCACAATGGCCTCCTGGGAGTTGGCCTGGAATTCACTTCACTGAACTCTCACATGTCTCCCTCCCTTTCTTCAGGCCTTTGTTCAATTAATCTCCTATCGAGGAAGCCTTTTCTGATTCCTGTATTTTAATGAAATAGACCCTCACCCCCATCATTCTTTGTCTTTCTTACTTTCCTTTATTTCCTACATAGCACACATCATTATCTGCTTTGCTGTATATTTGTTTATTGTGTCTTTTCTCCCACTAGAATATGAGCACCATGAAGAGAGAGGATTTGTATGTCACTGTTACCACCTTAAAAAGGTCCTTATAAGCTCTCTCTATTTGTGTTACAAAGGGATAGGGTCCTATACCCAGCCAAGATATTCTTCTTCATGAAGAAAAAAAGAGACATTTGTTGATATGCAGGTCCTCAGAGACCAGATTGCTAGCAAACACCAATTCTTGAAAGAGACCTTGGAATCACCCATAATACTTGTTAAAAAAGAGTAGATTCTCCAGGCATGTGGGTGGCTCAGTCAGGTAAGTGTCCAACTCTTGGTTATGGCTCAGGTCATGATCTCCTGGTTTGTGAGTTCAAGCCCTGCCCTGCTTCAGGCTCTGTGCAGATAGTGCAGAGCCTGCTTGGGATTCTCTCTCTCTCCCCGCCTCTCTCATCACCTCTCCCCTGCTCACTTTCTTTCAAGATAAATAAATAAATAACTTTAAAAATTACATTAAAAAAAGTAGATTCTCACGTCCCAACCGAGATCAACAGAATCACTATTTCCTGGAAGAAAGACCTAGAATCTGAATATTTTAAACTATTAAATTAAATATTTCTGAAGGGCATTCTGTGTAATTATTATCATAAGACAGGTTTGGGGCTGTCTGGGTGGCTCAGGCGGTTAAGAGACCAACTCTTGATATCAGTTCAAGTAGTGATCTGACAGTCAGGAGGCAGGGCCTCACACAGGGCTCTGCATTAACAGCATGGAGCCTGCTTGGAACTCTCTCTCTCCCTCTCTCTTTTTGCCCCTCTCCTGCTTGTGCACGTATGTGTGCATGCTCTCTCTCTCTCAAAATAAATAAACATTAGAAAAATAAGACAAGTTTGGAAATTCAGGGAGTCTGATCTAACAACAAATGAGTGTAAATAGACTCTCAGTAGCAGTAAACTTTGCAGTGTATGTATGTGTCTGAGTGTATATAAAATACAGTGCATTATCTATCTATCTATCTATCTATCTATCTATCTATCTATCTATGCCTCCCTGAGAGTTTAACTGGAGATTTTCAGTATAAATTTTATATAAGGGTTCTTGAAACAGAACATATTTTTGTTATCTGACCCATTCATTAAATTACTAATTTTTTATTACAATTTCAACTCTAGTTAGCTCAGTTGCAGTGTTTCAGCACCTAGCTCCTGTCATCAACAGACAGATACAGCTGGAAATGCATAGACATGATACTCATACTTATTAAAATGAACTCCCCTGTCCATTTTAATATAGGGAAGGACAGAAAAGAAATTAGATATATGAGTCTCACTGGTAATACTTAATGTAAGACACACTAGGATTCTGTGGCTGACATTGGGTTTAAGGGCAAATTCTTCTATTCCCCAATATTCTCTGAGAACATGACTATGTTATAGTCCTGTATCACACCTGATATTCCACTGATATGACACATGAGAGAAAAAGTTAATTATGCTCATAATCTTCAATTTAAAATGCAGGGAATTGCTAAAATAACTAAACATGGTTAACACAAAATACTGTTTGATAATTAAGGCAAACAATTGTTTGGAAAATGCAATTATGGCAAAAACTAATTCCTGAATACCAGATAAGTAAGGTACTATTGCATAAAATAAGATCCTTGAACACAAAGTGCTTATAATCTTGGTGAAGAGACAAAGCATGTAGAGACAGGAAATAATTAAAGAGTAATGAAACAGGGCTCTTGTACAAGTTACATAATCACTCTGGATCACACAGTATCCTCATCAACAAGGTGGATATAATAATGTAAGTCTCCCAGGGAGGTTTGAGGATTAAAGGGGATAATTCACACCCTTGATAAGTGGCATAGAATGCCACTAACTGAGAAATGACCAGAAAAAGATGTGATGGCTAAAGATCACACAGTCAGGGAAGCCTTTATAGAGATGGAGAGATTGAAACTTACCCTTGGAGGAAAAGGAAATGTGAATTCTAAATGGGAGGATCAGCACAGGCACAGGTGTGGAGGAGAGAATGATCATGGTAGTTTGGAGGGACAAGGAGACCATCTGACTGAAGGTGTGGGTCATAAAAGACAAGGTTGTCTAGGTAGATATACTTCTTCAAAGAGGACAATAGACATGCCCAGAGGAGGGAAAACAACATCCTATGATTCTGCCACCCAGAGATAACTACTTTGCAGTATTCCCTTCCGATGTTTTTCCCTGCGTAAAATTTCCCTGTGTAAAACATTAAATACTATATACATGTCTGTACCTTGCTTTTTTCTCCTTTTAATGTTTATTTATTTGAGAGAGAGGGAGGGAGAGCATAACTGGGGGAGGAGCAGAGAGAGGGAGACACAGCATCTGAAGCAGGCTCCAACCTCTGAGCTGTTAGTCAGCACACAGCCCAACATGGGGCTCAAACCCACGAACTGTGAGATCATGACCTGAATTAAAGTCAGATGCTTAACCAACCGAGCCACCCAGGCGCCCCTGCTTTTAACATGACATTTACCATTATATTATCTGCACTTTTGCATGCCATTACGTATTGTTTTTGAAGCATGATTTCTGATGGCTAAATAATACCACATTTTGTGACCTTGCTGTAACTTAACCAGTCTATTATTGTTAGACTTGTCGGTTGCTGTATTTTGTTCTCTTCTAATATGTAATAATACTACCATAAGAATGACTTAAAAAATACTCCGATTTTTTTTCTCCATAAGAGGAATTACTACAAGGGACTTTTCTTGGTAAAACATATATGAATCTTTTAATGTTATTGATATGCTTTGTTAAATTACTGAAAACTTGTATCAATATGTATTTTCACTAGCAGGATATGAGAGCATGAATTTCATTCCGTTCTTGGCAAAGAAATTTGGCCTTAGTGGAGTTCTTGGTCAGAAAAACAATCTGGTAGTAGTAGGTGGCCGAGTGAGAAGAGATGCTGGACTGTGCATCAGTGCAGAGATGCCATGAAAGCTACTGAAGTTCAGGGGTCCAAGTGAGAAGAGAGAGGAAGAGTCTCCGATACTCTTCCCCCTTTCTTATTCTTCTCTCTTTCCTTTTGTTTTTCACCCCCTTCTTTCCTAATAACCCGCTTTCCCCCTCTGTTAGAAAAATTACATATCAAAAATTTGAAAAATGTAGAAATGTAAGTTATATTTGATATCTTTTCAATATATCAGTTGATGTATCTAATAAATATTTTCACATATTAAATATTCCTTGCAAAAACAAAAGCCTTCCTTTCATTGATATAATGATCTACTTATTCATTTGATGGATATATGGGCCAGACATTTTCTTTCGTTTTCTTTTTTTTTTTTTTATGTTTTATTTTTGAGACAGAGAGAAACAGAGCATGAGTGAGGGAGGGGCACAGAGAGAGGGAGACAGAATCTGAAGCAGGCTCCAGGCTCCGAGGTGTAAGCACAGAGCCCAATGCGGAGCTCAAACCCACAAACCATGAGATCATGACCTGAGCCAAGGTCGGATGCCTAACCGACTGAGCCACTCAGGCACCCCACGCCAGACATTTTCTATGAATTTTTGCTATTATGTCTAATGCTGCTATAAATGTCTTTGTCTATATTGTTGCCTTTATTTCTGATTTTCTCCTAGCAGAAAGGAATTACTTAGTAAATTGGATAGATGCATTTTAGATAAAGAGGCATTTTCAAGCATCCATAACAGGATTCATTACACACACATGCACACACACAACTAGGACAAATAAAAAATGGTCTTTATGTTTCTAAATTTCAAGAATGAACTCTGATATAGAAATTCCAAATAACTGGTTTTGGAAGGATGTTGACAAGTTCAGTTTTGAAGACAAAACTGTTTCCATTATTGACATTTTACATCTTATTAGCCAAAATTATGAAAACAATACAGAGATATCCAGGGTACTATTTTATATTTTCCACACAGAAACATTATTTTTGTAGATAGCTTCCAGCAGAGAAATTGAAGAAAAATACTTGAGATTTCATCTCCCTTATAATTTTATGCTCATTCTATGTTTTAGCCTTTCTTATATGCAATCATTAATCATTACATAAGGAACACTTATCAGTGTGATGATCCCTTTTTGTCTGTGAATGGAAGAGTAAGTGTTTTTTTCTACAGAATGTATCCAGTTAGGAAGACCTTTCCCAACCAAGAACAGAATTATGAAACTGGTTCATCTGTGTTCAAACCTTCCCAAGTGAATTAATGCAAATTTCAGTTTACTCTGCCTTCATGTAACTCAGTTGATCCCATTTTGAGCAAGGCTGTCTTGACTTTCTTTTTCTTTCTTTTTATTCCTGTATTTTAAAAATTTTTTAAAAATGTTTTATTTATTTCTGAGAGAGAGAGAAAGAGACAGCGTGAGCAGGGGAGGGTCAGAGAGAGAGGGAGATACAGAATCTGAAACAGGCTCCAGGCTCTGAGCTGGCAGTCAGCACAGAGCCTGATGTGGGCCTCGAACCCACGAACTGTGAGATCATGACCTGAGCTGAAGTCGGATGCTTAACCGACTGAACCACCAGGCACCCCATTTTACTCCTGTGTTTTTAAAAATAAAGTATAAATTTAAAAAATATAAATTCCAGAAGAAAGAAGAAAAAATTTAAATATTCTCGTTAGTTATCTTATAGCATGTAGAATCACCTTACTGAATCACAGTTGTGTTGTTACTATGATTGTTTGGTTGCCACGACAAAGCTTATAAATAGATTTCCCTCTTCACTACGACCTGTTTGTTTTGAAGGACTACGTTTGAGTCAAAGAGTGGATGATGGTTTGCTAAAATACATGATCTCTATCCTCTTCAGAGCTTTTGCCTGTTGTGCTAGTTGTAGAGATCTCTGTATTTCGAAAGTATATTTTTACCTGGCAGATAATTAAAAAAAAAGTTTTGTTTTTCCTTTGTGCATTATTGAATTAACTGTACCATCATTTAGCTTCATGGTTTTGAAACAAAACCTGCCTGAGTCGATGATTGTTTTCTGGTGCAGTGTAAACTTTTAGTTAGTAGGGGCTGAGCTTTTTGTCTCTCACTTGCTCTGAATGCTGTGAATGTATCCATTAAGAAACATTTATTGGATGCTTTCCTTGTTCCAGACACTCTGTTAAGTGCTAGGCATGTGGCGTTGAAAAAAAAAATGGACTTGGTCCTGGTCTTCACAGAGCTTATAGTTTAAGGGAGAGAGAAAGAGAGAGTAAAGTAAGAAGTACAGAAATCAGCGTGCAATTATAAAGTGTTATAAATACTATAAATCATACACACAATTATAAAAGGCATATGAAAGAAAACAGGGTCCTATCTAAAGCCTTGAATGATAGATCAAGAGTGAGAGACCCAGAAAGTTCAGTTAGGATGGAACAGTAGCATTCCAGGTTATTAATCTAAGCTGCTGTTCCAAGATGGTGTAGGTTATTGACATTTTAGATTTTCATCCCAATTTTGGATATGTTTGGCATTTGGTATCCGTATTGGAAAAATGTATACCGCTTTTCTGACCTCCTATGCCACTACATGATAATAAGTCAGTGTCTTTGTCCTCTCCACAGTAACTACTAATATTGACCTTTTGTATAGGGCAGTTTATTTTTTAACAGAATCTCTTGAATTGTCAATTATAGTTGATTCCTGAACAATGTGAGGATTAGGGGTACACAGCACAGTCAAAAATCCATGTATAACTTGACTTCCCCCAAATTTAACTACTAATAGTCTACTGTTGCCTTACCAATAGCATAAACAATTAATTCACACATATTTTATATGTTATATGTATTATATACTATATTCTTTGACAATAAAGTAAGAAAGTAAAGGAGAGAAGGAAGGAGAGAAAAGAAAATGTTATTAAGAAATAATTTCTTTTTTAAAATTTTTTAACATTTATTCATTTTTGAAAGAGAGATAGAGTGTGAGTGGGGGAGGGTCAGAGAGAGAGAGGAAGATATAGAATCTGAAGCAGGCTCCAGGCTCTGAGCTAGCTGTCAGCACAGAGCCCCAAGCGGGGCTTGAACCCACGAGCGGTGAGATCATGACCTGAGCCGAGGTCGCTGCTTAACCCACTGAGTCACCCAGACGCCCCTGTTAAGAAATCATGAGGTAGGTGCCTGGCTGGCTCAGTCAGGAGAACATGTGACCTTCCATCTCAGGGTTGTGAGTTTGAGCCCCATGTTGGGTATAGAGAATAAGTTAAAAAATCTTTTTAAAAAGTTATATGGAAAATACATTTATAAGACTGTACTATAAAAGGGGCTCAGGTCATGATCTCACGGTTTGCGGGTTCGAGCCCCGCATCGGGCTCTGAGCTGATGGCCTGGAGCCTAGAGCCTGCTTCAGATTCTGTGCCTCTCTCTTCCTCTGCCCCTCCCCTGCTCATGCTCTGTCTCTCAAAAATGAACAAACATTAAAAATTTTTTAATTAGAAAGACTGTACTATAAAAAATCCTCATATATACGGACCTGTGCAGTTTCAAACTTGTGTTGTTAAAGGGTCAAATGCACTTCTGAATATACCATGGGTTTGCTAATTTCTCCATGCAGTTCTATTAATACTTGTTCTGTATATTTTGAAGCTATTTTATTGGGTGCATAGAAGTTTAAAATTGTTATGTTATTCTGAACATTTGAGTATTTCATCATAATGTAACAACCTCTGATTTCTAATTATGCCTGTAAAATTCTGTTTTGATTAATAATATAGCAACTTCAGGTTTCTGTTTTCCAGGGACAGTAGATTTCTACTTTGTTTTTAGGGTGTCTCTTGTAAACAGTGTATATCTGGATCTTTGTATTTTTGTCCAATATATCAATATCTGTTTTATTGTTTTTAAGTTGGTAAGTTTGATCTACTGATGCTTTTATTTTTTAATTATTGATATATTTGAGTTTGTTTTCATCTTTCTTTTGCTTCTGTTTTCTTGTTTTGGTCCCTTATACTGTGCTATGCATGCAGTATTGTTATTCTATCCCAGTGATTTTTAATCCTCTATCAATTAGAATTGCCTGGGAGATTTTTAAATATTAATATTCAGACTCCACCACTAGGAATTCTATTTAAGGTCTGGAGTGGGGCCTGGATAGTGGTATGTTTGAGAAGTTACCCAGGCAATATAGTATTGGTACTCTTGTATTCAGTTTTATCCGTCTTCTAACATCACATCATAGCTAACTACAATGCATGGAGAAGCTACCTTTTTTATTCATTCTGGTGAAATTCCTAGAACAATTTGGCCTTGGAATGATATTTGCAATATTTCCATCTTGTTCTCTAGGAACTGTCTCCCTAATCTGATTCTCATTCCCCACTGTCTCACAGCTCCCTGGGCCCACGTCCAATCTGTATCTTGACAGAGTCAGGTATTTCAGACATTAAGAGTTAGATATAGTTCAGATCTGGTCTTTGGGCTGTGAGATCCTCTGACAGCTTAAGTTATAGTGTTGATTTGATCCTGTTAGTTTCTCTTAGATTCCTTTCTTTACTCTGCTGGAATTATCAGCCCCCCCCTCCCTAACCCCACAGCAGATGGAGCATTTGCTTTGATCTGGTCTACCAACCTGCTGCTGAAGGTGCCAAGAACAACATTATGGAAATATTCCCATAAAACCATAGATCGTGGTAGTTCTGAGAGGTGGATTTTCTTTTGTCTTTAAAGCTATAGTCAACAATAATGTCCTCTAATCCAGTGGCTTTCAATGTGTCATTCCTGGGCCAGCCGCATCAACATCAACTGAGAACTTGTTAGAAATACACATTCTCTGGTCCTACCCTAGACCTCTTAAATCAGAAATATTGGGTGGCAGGGCCCAGAAATATGCATTTTAACAAATCTGCCAGCTTATTCTGCTGCTCAGTCAGGTTTGAGAGCCACAGCTCTAATTCAAGAGGTTTTCTAATGTTCAATTTAATTAAGAAGACAGGAAGATTTTCTTTGTAGTGGTAAATGATTAATTAACTAGGAGATCAAGAATGGTACAATGAAGGTACAAAAAGAAAATAAACTATTTAGTGAGTGGTACTGTATTTTATAATTTTATATTTTAATTTACATTAAACATTACCCCAGTATTTAGGCTAACCTTCATGTTGATCTGTTTTTCTTGAAATTGAAAGCTAGTCTGTTTATGAAGTCAAGTGAGAAGGTGAAAGCAAAAATTGTGAGGAATTATCCAAGTGAAGTGTGGACTGGTACCAAATTATTGACATCTAACCCTCCTGTACTGAAACAATTATCATGATATTTAAAAATTTAATATGGAGTTAAATGCTTTCATTTTACTTCTACTGACTGTGGTTTCCACAATAGGAATAACAAGACTCTGTTATTTATCCTTATGCTATGCTCATTGGGCACTAGGTAGGTGTATACCACCAGTACATAGAGTGTTATGAAATAATTAGGCCCCAATGAAGAAAAAGATGTACATCAAAGCCTTCTCTTTGTGAGATTTGGCCTTAGAAAAAAACAAAATTTGGGTCTGGAAAAAAGAATAAAATTTAACATTTAGAATCTTAAATAACATACGCTTGTTTTATCCTTGAATTAATGTAAAAAATTGACTTTTGTACTGTTTACTAGTTTCTAAACTCATTTTCCTTTGCTTAAAGTAGCAAACCCTTGAGCTATCCAGAGGGCTTTTAATGGAAACATATTGTTGCACTTGCAGTAAAATGAAGGGAAAGAAGATAATTCAGTCTTTGACATGTTTTTTGGTCAAAATCTAGTTTTCTTATGTAAAATAGTGTATTATCACACTTAATGAAAAATAACTAAGATTGTGTATTTATAGACTAATGAGCCTTAGTAGGGCCCTTGAGGTTGTAGTGGTGGGACTCCAGACCATGTGGAGGAAGTACCATAGATTCCATAGCCACAGAGTTATGGGAGGTGGGGGTGGGAGTTGGGGAGGGAGACATGTGATACCGTCCACTCCAACAGTATGGCAGGGCACACACTGGGAAAATCATGGAGAGCCCTGTGAGTCAAAACAGGCAGGTAAACATGCATATTGGCCATTTCAGGGATGGCAAGTGTCTTTGTGGTGGGTATTTTGCAAATATTGTTGGAAAAAGTAAAAATTTCTTCAGAGATACATTTGATTTTAACTCTGTAACTAAATAGTAGGTTAAGGGACCAGGGACTCCTGAGATGAGCACTGGGTATTATATGGAAGTGCTGAATCACTATATTGTACACCTGAAACTGATATTACACTGTATGTTAACTAACTAGAATTTAAATTAAAACGTAGAAAAAGAAAAAGCCTAACTGCTAGAGCTTCCTTAGATCTGGAGTGGCCTTCTAGTTCAGACCCTGTAACTCTCTGAGCTTGGTGGTTTAATTTTCCTAGGTTCTCAGGAGGTCTAGCCAGGTGACAAAGTTTCCCATTTTCCATTTTCTTCTAATATGTAGAATGCAAGTGAAATGCAAGTGAAACAGGAGCTTGTTGTTCTTATTCCCAAAATACTTATAACCCAGGTGGGGACCAAGCTTATCTCAGTACAAAATATCCTCAAATCCTCAAATACATCTGTTGATAAACTAGAAGTCCAATAGATGTTCTCTGTAGGATCAGGACTAATCTTTTTACATTGGAGGCCTCGATCTTTTGCATGAATACTGTGCTCTTCTTTTTCCCATCTCGCTTTGCTTCCCTATAGCTTCAGACCCTTAGGCCTCTCAAGCAAATGTATCCACTAACTTGTCAAATCATCTCAATTTCATCCTTGAGAGGTCTCCCAGGCTGTAGTTTCCTGTTTATACTACTCATCAAATCATGCTAGTCAGGATCTTCTGGAATGCCCAATACTGGCATGATATCATCCTGAATACACTTCCAACAAGTCACAGGCTCTTTCAGGCTGCAAGTTGTCTGTATGAATAAACCCCATGACTTTTCTCCCCTCTCCACCACTTCCTTGTGAAATATACAAGGTGGTGGGTATTTTGCAAAAATTTATGCTGTATGTAAATGGAATTAATGGGGACATATGTATTAATTTCTTTGGTTTATGTGTATCTAATTATTTCTGTGCCACTTAGTTTAGTTGTGTTAGAGTTGTCTTTGATTGTAAGGGGTTGGAGTTCAGGATGTGTGTTCTACTTGGCCAGGATATTACTCAGCTAGGGCCACATGCAACTAGGTGCTTTATAATGATGGGTGGAAGAACATTCTGCCTTTGGGTCTGACTTGCATTGTCCTAGAAGGCTGAAGTCCAGCCCCATAGATTTGTGGACATATCTATTTTGGTCCAATACAATAGCAGGTTATCAAATCCCTTTCTACAGTCTATAGAATTTATATATTGGTTTATGTCTCTAACATTCAATTTTGAGTATGTAAAATGGTATCATTATACTATAAAACTCTGTACAAATGGTAATATTCTGCTCTTCTAATGACAAAATCTGCCACCATGACCATTTAAGCGTATTCAAAATGAGAAAGGAAATGCCTCCCTTTATATAATAATGATTTTAGCTTACATTTCAACATTATGGAAACTAGGAATTGGGATAGGTTCACCTTGAGCCCATCCCTCAGCTTTCATCAGCAAATATCACTTCGAGAGGAGCATAAGTTGGGGGTGATCTGAGTACAAAGGAGTCTGTCTGAGAGTATTCTGGTGCCACAGGAATGTGGAATAAGATTGAAGCATGTCTCAGATTAGGGGTAGCCAATTTTAACTCTTTTAACTTCCATAGGAGTTAGAATGCTGGAATAAAGATTAAAGATTTTCCTTTAAGGGTGGAGAATGAGGCCTTCCTCCAAGAAAGACGAGCAAGATACTGTGGAAGCACTGTGGTTAGATTGCCAGATACTTGTGATTATTTTCCTCCTCTGGGCTTCAGTTTCCCCTGTGTGAAATAAAGTGTTTGTTAAGATTCTTTCAAGCTCCACCTATTTGTCAACAAACATTTATGAGTACTTACTAAGTTCCAGGCACTAAGAATGAAGTGATAAACCAGGGTGATGAAGTCTCCAGCATCCCAGATCTCAGGGGTAGTCTCAGATTTAAGACTGTCTATGGAAGGAAGATTGCCAATTACATTTAATAAGGATTTTAGCTTAATATTAGCCTTTGGATGATCCCATCTTATTTCAAGTCATGCTTATGTCTTTTTTCTACTTGTTGGTCTTCCTCAATCATTCCCAGAGGAATACAATACCATGGCCATAAATCAAACACTTGTCGTTTAAGGTGTATTAAGATAATGCCAAATATATTTTGTTGGTCAGAATTTGTTTTGATGAATTGTGGTTGATATCGCCTGCATTCATGGGTGTGATTTAAGGAGGGAGACCAAATATTGTGACCTTATTTGGGTCTTACTGCTGTGTCATAATTATATGGCTGTATGGATAAATGTAGTTCAAAATAAAACCATTGAAATCTTTTCTCATCTCTGCCTCATAAAAAAAACCTTTCTTTAGAATCAGTTAGATTATTCCTACATAGATTGGTCTATTGCATTTAGGAACGAGTTTATATCTTTGAGAGCCACTGTGTGCTATTTTCCTATGCTTAAACAAACAGCTAGGCTTAAAGCTTAATGAAGTAGGAAAGGCATTCAGGAAGAGCTAGAGCCAACATCTTGTATATTTGAACCTGTCTGTTCTGCCAGTGACCCATGGAGTGAAGAGCTGTGTCAGCTAATCATCTAGTTGACCATTGCTGACAGACAAATACCTTGTGCTGAGCTTGGAGGGAATGCCACAAAAACAGCAGAAGTCAACAAGGTGACACAATCCCTGTCGGGTTCCATACTTATTTTTCCCAGTGCTTAGAGCTGAGCAGTTACACATACAAATACATCTTATCTGCAAATAATATACACATTTTAAGAGTTTAAGTTACTTTGCTTTCAGAAGGTGTTTTTAAAACTAGTTGGACACATATTTTTTCCAATGATGATAATTAGCTGATTAATAATATCATAGTCATCAAAAGAGATAGCATGTTTTAAAAATCATGCAACAATAGATGAGTCCTTACATGGCTTTAATCGGAACACCTAATAATTATAACCTTGTAGATGCAAGGGAAGGAATGTTTTCAAATGTAAACACAAACACAGAAAACAAAACACAAACTTGTCAGCAGAAGACCGCCTGCTTATATGACTACTAAACCAGAAAACAGCTGTTTTATTTAATGCATTGTTTCAGGACTGAAGTGAAATCATAGAAGTAGTAGTTTCCAATGCTGTTAATAGCAAAAGTCCTATTATCCACCTGCCCCATAATATGCAAATTTTGAAAGACTTTTTCCATAACCAATTGTATTTATTAATTATGAGTTTTTCTATTTTAATAAGCAAAGACAATTGTAGCTACCAGTAAACTATTGTGATGAATGTGAAACAATGGATTTTCAACACTGAAGTGCTGTAATTCCCACTCAAACCAAAATGAGTTTGTTATAGATATCTTAGACTGTCTTACGGTGACCAAGTATGTGATTTCCTTTAGACATTTAAAAATCTTGAAAATGTCATATGAAACCCAGTGCTACTTTTTAGGAAGTCTTGGAGTCTCAGTGATCTTTTATGAGGAAGCTCAATGAGCACACAAATAATGTGTGAATTTAATCGTGTCCAATGCATTTAAAGTTGAAGAAGTTTTTCTTCAAGTTTCAAGCTTTCATTTAAATTTTATTTTATTTTATTTAAAATTGTATTTATTTTATTTAAATTCTAGTTAGTAGGGGCACCTGGGAGGCTCAGGCAGTTAAGCGTCTGACTTCAGCTCAGGTTGTGAGTTTGAGCCCTGTGTCAATCTCTGTGCTGACAGATTGGGGCCTGAAGCCTGCTTCAGATTCTGTGTCTCCCTCTCTCTAACCCTCCCCCACTCTCACCCTGTGTGTCTGTCTCTCTCAAAAATAAATAAACATTAAACAAATGTTTTAAAAAATTCTAGTTAGTTAACATATGGTATAATATTAGTTTAGGAGTAGAATTTAGTGATTTATCAATACATATAACATATCACAACCAGCACCCTCCTTACTACCCATCACCCATCTAGCTCATTTCCTGCCACCTCTCTCCGTCAACTTTCAGTTTGTTTTCTATTGCTGAGTCTCCTTTATGGTTTGTCTCCCTCCCTCTCTTTTTTTTTTCTTTCTCCTATGTTCATCTGTTTTGTTTCTTAAATTCCACATATGTATTTATCTTTCTCTGATTCATTTTGCTTAGCATAATATACTCTAGTTCCATCTACATCATTGCAAATGGCAAGATTTCATTCATTTTGATGACTGAGTAATATTCCATTATATACATATATATATATACACACACACACACACACACACACACACACACACACACACATATATATATATATAATTCCATATATATATATATATACCACATCTTCTTTATCCATTCATCTATCAATGGACATTTGGGCTCTTTCTGTAATTTGGCTATTGTTGATAATGTTGCAATAAGCATCAGGGTGCATGTGCCTCTTCGAATCAGTATTTTTGTATCCTTTGGGTAAATACCTAATAGTGTAGTAGGTAGTGTAGGGTAGTTTTATTTTAAAATTTTTGAGTAATGTCCATACTGTTTTCCAGAGTGGTGACACCAGTATATATTCTCATCAAAAGTGTAAGAAGGTTCCCCTATCTCTGCATCCTCACCAACATCTGTTGTTTCCTTGCCATTTTGACAAGTGTGAAGTGGTGTCTCATTGTAGTTTCGATTCATTTTCCTGATTATGAGTGACGTTGAACATCTTTTCATGTGTCAGTTAACCATCTGGATGTCTTCTTTGGATAAATGTCTACTCATGTCTTCTGGCCATTTCTTCACTGGATTTTTTGTTTTTTGGGTGTTAAGTTTGAGAAGTTCTTTATAGATTTTAGATACTAACCCTTTATCTGATATGCTATTTACAAATATCTTCTCCTATTACAAAGGCTGCCTTTTAGGTTTGTTGATTGTTTCCTTCATTGTGCAGAAGTTTTTATCCTGATGAAGTCCCAATAGTACATTTTTGCTTTTGTTTTTTTTGCCTATGGAGATATGTCTAGTAAGATATGTCTAGTAAGATATCTCTCTATGGAGATATGTCTAGTAAGATATGTCTAGTAAGTAAGGTTCAAATATACATATCATAAGAGATATGACCTCTATGGCTGAGGTCATAGAGTTTGCTGCCTATGTTCTCTTTGAGGATTTTGATGATATTGGTCTTTCATCCATTTTGAAGTTATTTTTGTGTATGGTATAAGAAAGTGGTAGAGTTTTATTCTTCTGCATGTTGCTGTCTGATTTTCTCAAGACCATTTGTTGAAGAGACTGTTTTTTATCCATTGGATATTCTTTCCTACTTTGTTGAAGATTAGTTGACCATATAGTTGTGGGTCTATTTCTGGGTTTTCTGTTCTGTTCCATTGACCTATGTGTCTGTTTTTGTGCAAGTACCATACTCTCTTGATAACTACAGCTTTGTAATATAACTTGAAGTCTCAAATTGTGATGCGTCCAGGTTTGCTTTTCTTTTTCAAGATTGCTTTGGCTATATAGGGTCTTTTGTGATTTCATACAAATTTTAGTATTGGTTGTTCTAGCTCTGTGAAAAATACTGGTGGTATTTTGATAGGGATTGCATTAAATGTATAGATTGGTTGGGGGTAGTACGGACATTTTAACAATACTTATACTTCCAAACCATGAGCATGGAATGTCTTCCCACTTCTTTATGCCCTCTTCAATTTCTTTCATAAGTGTTCTATGGTTTTCAGAGTATATATTTTTACCTTTTTGGTTAGGGTTATTCCTGGTTTTTTGGTCACAATTGTAAGTGGGATCAATTTCTTGATTTCTCGTTCTGCTGCTTCATTATTGGTGAATAAAAATGCAACAAATTTCTGTATGTTGATTTTGTATCCTGTGACTTGACTGAATTTGCGCATCAGTTCTAGCAACTTTTTTTGGTGAGTCTTTTGGGTTTTCTACACAGAGTATCATGTTGTTTGTGAATAGTGACTTCTTTCTTGCTGATTTGGATGTCTTTTATTTCTTTTTGTTGTCTAATTGATGAGGCTAAAACTTCTAGTACTATGTTAGATAAAAATGGTGAGAGTGGACATCCCTGTGTTGTTCCTAATCATAGAAGAAAAGCTCCAAGTTTTTCCCCCATTGAAGAAGATATTAGCTGTGGGTCTTTGATATATGGACTTTATTGTGTTGAGATACGTTCTCTCTACCTCTACTTTGTTGAGTTTTCATCAAGAATGGATGCTGTATTTTGTCAAATGCTTTTCTTGCACTTATTGAGAGGATAATATGGCTCTTATTCTTTCTTTAATTAATGTTATCACCTTCATTAATTTGCAAATATTGAACCATCTTTGCAGCCCAGGAATAAATCTCACTTGATTGTGGTGAATAATTCTTTTAATGTACTGTTGGGTTCAATTTGTTAGTATCTTGTTGAGAATTTTTGTATCCATGTTCATCAGGGATATTAGCTTGTAATTCTCCTGTTTAGTGGGGTCTTTGTCTGCCTTTGGAATCAAGGTAATGCAGGCCTTGTAGAATGAATTTGTAAGTTTTCTTTCAATTTCTGCTTTTTGAAACAGTTTGAGAAGAATAACCATTAACTCTTCTTTAACTGTCTGGTAGAATTACCCTGGGAAACCATCTAGTCCTGGACTTCTGTTTGTTGGGATATTTTTGATTACTGATTCAATTCTTTGCTGTATTTGTCGATTCAAAATTTCTTTTTTCCTGCTTCAGTTTTGGTAGTTTTTATGTTTCTAGGGATTTATCCATTTCTTCCAGATTGCCCAATTTGTTGAAACACAATTTTTCGTTATATTTTCTTATAATTGTTTGTATTTCTGTGGTGTTGATTGTGATCTCTCTCATTTGTGATTTTATTTATTTGGGTCCTTTCTGTGATCTTTTTGATAAATCTGGCTAGGAGTTTATCAATTTTATTAACTCATTCAGAGAACCAGTTCCTGGTTTCATTGACCTATTCTTCTGGTTTTTGTTTGTTTGCTCTAATCTTTATTATTTCTCTTCTTCTGCTGGCTTAAGACTTCATTGGTTGTTCTTTTCTTTCTTTTTTTTTTTTTTTTTATTTCTAGGAGAGAGAGAGAGCGAGAGCATGAGCAGGGGCGGGTCAGAGAGAGAGGGAGTCATAGACTGAAACAGGCTCCAGGCTCTGAGCTGGCAGTCAGCACAGAGCCCGACGTGGGGCCCGAACCCACGAACCACGAGATCATGACCTAAGTGAAAGTCGGATGCTTAACTGACTAAGCCACCCAGGCGCCCCTGGCTGTTCTTTTTTTAGCTCCTTAAGGTATAAAGTTAGGTTGTGTGTTTGAGACTTTTCTTGTTTTTGAAGTAGGCCTGGATTGCAATTTAGTTCCCTTTTAGGACCACCTTTGCTGCATCCCAAAGGTTTTGGGCTGTAGTATTTTCATTTTCATTGGCTTCCATGTATTTTTTCTTTCTTCTTTAATTTCTTGGTTAACTCATTCATTCTTTAGTAGGATGTATTTTAACCTCCATTATTTGTGGTCTTCCCAAAGTTTTTTCCTGTGGTTGATTTCAAGTTTCATAGAGCTATGGGCAGAAAATATGCATGGTATGATCTTAACCTTTTTGTATTTGTTGAGGCCTGATTTGTGACACAGTGTGTGATCTATTCTGGAGAATGTCCCATGTGCATTTGAAAAGAATGTGTATTCTGCTACTCTGGAATGAGATGTTCTGAATATATCTGTTAAGCCCATCTGGACCAGGGTGTCATTCAAAGCTATTGTTTCTTGTTGATTTTCTGCTTAGGTGATCTGTCCATTGCTGTAAGTGGGGTGTTAAAATTCCCTACTATTATTTTATTACTATCAATGAATTCCTTTATGTTTGTTATTAATTGTTTTATATATTTGGATGTTTAAGTTGGTGGCATAAATATTTACAATTGTTCGATCTTGTTGGATAGACCCCTTATTATGATGTAGTGCCCTTCTTTTATTTTTATTTTTTAAAATATTTTTTATTTATTTCTAGGAGAGAGAGAGACAGCATGAGCAGGGGAGGGTCAGAGAGAGAGGGAGTCACAGACTGAAACAGGCTCCAGTCTCTGAGCTGGCAGTCAGCACAGTGCCCGACGCGGGGCTCGAACCCACGAACCGCGAGATCATGACC